>APFE030938698.1:308176-437238 GCA_000404065.3 Pinus taeda
GGAATCCTGGTCATTTCTCTCCTTTAGGAAATGTTGGTGCTCCTTACATGGCAACGTTGTCCCTTCCTGGGTTAACTATTGGGTTGCCTGTTTGGTTGTTCTCAACCTCTCTGGTCCCTACCGTCTCAAGTACTAGTCAACCAGTTCCTACACCTAGACAACATCATGTTGATTCCAACGTCGACCTCTCCCCTTCTTCGCCTGTTTCTACATCCTCATCTTCTACTTCGCCTGGTGAAAGTCTGAATTCAAGTAACCAGGTGGCTAAGAAGAAGAAGAAGAAGACGAAGAAGAAGAAGTCTCCTAAGGGAGAGGCTAAAAGTGCAGTGACTGCTCCAAATCCAACTCAAGTCGAGCCACCCTCTGCTCCTCTGTGGAAGGTCAAATTTCCTTGTAGATTGTGCAAGGATGACCACCTTTTTCGTGATTGTCCTGGCATTCCCAGGATCCTTGAAGTATGGTCTTGTGATCCGGCTCGTCCCTCATCGTCCTCTCAAGCTCATGGCTATTCTACCCTATCAATGGGCAACAGTAAGAAGAAAGGGAAGATTCGATTCCCCTGTAGGCTATGTGAAGGCAATCATCCCCTTCACCTTTGTCCGCTCATGGATAAAGCTTCTGCTGTTTTGGAAGGTCTTATAGCTTCTTCACCCCAACTTCCTGTTGGTTATCAGAGGCTCTCTTCAAACCCTCTCCCTGTTGACAAAGGGATTGACTTGGATTTTTCTCTTGTCCAGGCTCCTCTTCCCGAACCTGGCTATGCCAAGCCTATTCTAGACCAACCATTGGTCGGAGAGAGTGTCAACTTGAGTTCACCGCCTGTTGATCACTCTGTTCTGGAAGAGCGTCATGATCATGTTCTTCTCGTCTCGTCAGATTCTCTTGAGCCTGAAAATGACTCTCCTATCCCAGCTGATCTAGAGAGTCCTTCTTCGGTTCTCTTCGAACAGGGGGGAAATCATACGATTCCCCCACCGAGTGGTCCCGTCGTTTCCTTCGACTGGAGCCATTTAACCGCCTTCCATCCCATGTGCCTTTCCAAATTACAGTACATGCCTATGATAAGGTAGTACCTGGCAATGTCTTGGATGAGGGTGCATTTGTCAGTCTTATGCCTTCGACTACTTGGCAGCTTTGGGCTCCCCACAGCTTATGCCGGTCGCGCAGAATTTGATGGCATTTGATGGAGGAACCAGTCAACCATTTGGGATCCTCCCACAGTTCCCTATTACTTTGGGAGGCAAAACTGTCTATATAGACGTATTGGTTACCCAAGGTGCTTTAGGTTTCAGTCTTCTCCTTGGTTGTGACTATGTTTATGCCATGGGGGCCCTCGTCTCTTCACTTTTCCGTGTGGTTTGCTTTCCACACGATGGAAGGATGGTGAATATAGATCAATTATCATTCTTTAGTCCCCCGGTGCCTCCTGCGCAGTTGCCATCCCCTCATGGTTTGTATCCACCGATTTTATTTGCCCCACCGCAAGTCAACTACATGGCTACTTATCTCGTGCCTGTATCCAGTGATGCTGTTGTCGTGCATAGTATCTTGGGGGCATTGGGTTCTGACCTCCAAGACGTTGTCCTTCCACCGGGAGTGGCACTCTTGGAAGCAACGGCTTCTTGTTCATTATGATGAAGTTCGTGGCAAAGCATAGTTCGCTTTCCTATGTCAAGCTCCTTAAAAAATGAAATTAGTTCTGGTCGGAGCATAGTTCGCTTCCCTATGTCAAGCTCCTTAAAAAATGAAATTAGGTCTGGTCGGAGGATGGTTCGCTTTCCTATGTCAAGCTCCTTAAAAAATGAAATTGGGTCTGGTCAGAGCATAGTTCACTTTCCTATGTCAAGCTCGTTAAAAAATGAAACAAGAGTTATGAGGATAGTTCTTTTAATGTGTCAACCACATTAAAAAATGAAACAACTCCCTTTCCAAATCGAGTCTTTTGATTAAGCTCTCATAAAATACAAGTCGAGTCGTTCCAAGATCTCGACAGTGAACCTTCATTCCATCCACTTTGTTGAATGCAATGAAGCTTGGGGGGCATGTACCTCGTTTTGCGTCATTATGCTGGGGGCATGCGAACTTATAACAAGCATAGTTTTTCGTTTCAAGCTTGTGTAAACATTAAACCGAATCCAAGTAGAGTTCTCCATGGTTCAAGCTTGTGTAAAAATGAACCCATAGACGAGTCACCTTTAAGCTCTTTTCTGACTCGTAAAATATGAAAAGATGGCCGAGTATTTTTCCCTTTTGACTCGTTAAAGAGAATAAAAATGGAGGTTTGTTTTTAGCTCTTTTCTGACCTTTTAAAGATGAAAAGATTGCCGAGTTATTCCTCTTGAACTCGTTAAACATAAATAAGAGGTGGTTGTCTTTGAACTCTTTTCCAAATGTTTAAAAACGAAAAGATTGTCGAACCCTTGTCGTTTCTGGTTCATTAATGGTCACGAAGCGACGTGGTTTTGATCGCTTTTTTACTCTTTCAAATCAAAGTCACTACTTATGAAAAGTACTCCTCGGTCGTAATGATCGGGTGGTTCTTTCGAGCATAGTTTTATACTTTTTTAGGCTCGAGAAACACAACTTTAAGAAAAAAGACACCCCTGGAGTTTCCTTTTTGTTGTCTTTTCAAACTCTCTAAATATGAAAAGATGTCAAGTTTTTCCTTTGTCAGACTCGTTAAAACTTTATGACATCGGGTTCCGTCGTGATGACGCCTCTCAATCATATGCTATCCCCGTCAAGCTTTCCATCCAAAAATTACCGGGGTACTCGCCAGAAATGTTGGGGGAATAAAGGAACCATAATCATCGTCGTGTCGGCAGTATGTCGCTCTTGAACATGGCACTTGTCTGTATTTGTGTCTGGGTGGGGACATCTCATCTTGTTTCACACTTTCCTTCGTGGGTTTGGGTTATCCTGTTTGACCATTCATCTGCTCATCGCCTTGTCACCATGACCCCTGATCATTTGACATCAAATACTGCCAAGTCCGTTGTCGTGTCGTTGATATGTTCAAGAGAAGTTGACCTCTGCAGAATACTCAACCTCCCTCTGATACCGCACACAAAACATTTTATCCCTCTCTATCTCGTGTCGATGATGTGCGAAACATTATGGCCCAGCTTTGATCAAGGTCATTTCCTGTCGACTTCAACTCATTATCCAAGAAGTTGACCTAGAGACTCCCTTCAAGTACCTTAGAGCCTGCATGCCTTAATGGCAGGTTCTTCGTGTTCGACGTGAGGTTTTCATCATTGGCCTTCGATCGCATGATTCTACGGGTGTTCGACACCGGCTCACTGATTTGCACGTCGTGAATTGTACTGGTAGTACTTTGGGGACCATTGTCATTATTGGTGGTACCTCTCACGTCTGTTAACAGTTTTCATCATTGGCTGGTAATTAGACGATGTTCTCGTATGTTCGACTTCGACTCCTACATTCTCATGCTTGAACTTGTACTTTGTTTGGGTCGAGTTGGAGCGCAAGACCTTGGATTTTGTATGTCAGGATCCAGGCTGCATTTTGTGGATTATTATAATCTCTACATGACTCATTCATTGGATGGCTGCGACCATGCCTGAGTCCATTCATTGATCCTCATCGGACGGCTGCGTCCATACCTGGGATCCAGATTTTTATGTACTTTGCTATGGATGGCTGCGCACATACCATGTACATCATGTATTTGAGATATCAGTTGTACATACGTGCAGGTTCTTCCTGGTGGTGTTCCAGTTTAGCCAGTTTCGTAAAGCATTTCACCCCTCCCACTCTCTCGGGCTTCATGCTTTAGGGGGCATCTGTTACACAGTAATTTGTCACTGCCTCCCTGTCAGTCTTCCTACTGTGTCATGGGACCAAATTAATCATGCTCATGCTCTCTAATGTTGCCAAATGACCCACTTTGCCAAAGTTCTTCTATCATCATGATTGTTGTAAAAATAAACGCGCTGATGAGCACTCCAAAATAGACCTAATGCGCTGCCAGCACGGAAGCACACGTGATTCCCGCGCTGGTCGAATTTCATGTGACAGTGCATCCGTTACTTATATCTGATCACGCTGATGTGACTTTCTTTGTTATTCAGCAGCGATGTCAGCGCTCCAGTGCAGTTATTTACCCGCGATGATCTAGTCTAGGCAAGTTTGTTCTAACAGTCGGCCTTCCAGATGACTCCAGACCTGGTTGTTGGCCTTGTAAATGTCGCCCTCCCTTCTCTGGCATGTCTGTTTCATCATTTGAGCCACCTTCCTTGGAGATAAGCTCATCCTCCCACCATTCATGGAAACGCCTTCTCCTATTTAAGCCTCCACCATTGCCATGAGCTGCTAGTTTTGGAATTGATTGTGTTTAGAGCATTGCTGATAGTGTGAGCTTGATAGGCAGCTGGTGTGATAAGTGTGGGATTTCTAGAGTGCTTAAGGAAGGTTGTGAAGTGCTTCCATCTTGTGTAAACTTGTGTGAGAGAGTTTTGTCTTGGGATATCTACCTTCAAGGGTGAATGCTTGAGGGACTTGCTGGCTGGACCAAACCAAAGGAGGATCTAACATTAGAACTTGATTGTATTCTCTTTTGTTTTACCAATAATAATAGACGAATATCATTATGGTTCCACTCATGTGTCTTTATTATGATGTTTGAGTTGTATCTTTTCTGACCGGTACATAGTTGCATTTCCCAGATTTTATGCTTGTATTTGTCTTGTTCTTTGCATGTGCCGGTGTCTATTCACGGAGATCGTGAGGATTGTAACCAGATGAAGTGAAATAATGGAGGCGACAACACTTCTACAAATATAAGCGTTGGATTCGAGGTAGGCTCTCATCTTGGCCTTTATTTTGCAATTAGGAACCTGCGTGTTAGCGTTGTTTGATTGTTGCTAGACCTCAGTTAGGCTAGAGGGATCGCCTTTGTCCGCAGAGGGGATTTACCTACACAACAGGCCTTCTCATCTTTCTTTACCTAAGCACTACTAGAAGGTCCTCCTAATTCTTGATATGCTAGTGGAGGAATTTGAGGACCCCTAAAGATGTCATGAGCAATAAATGTCTCCTTTGTCCATGCTTGCAATTTTTGAGGTTGTGCACTCTTGTTTGAGAGATGAGAGGGTTCTTTGGAAGTTTTTATGAAGTTTGGAGGCTTTTTGGTCTTTTCTACTGAATGCAAAATGCCACTTCTCAATGCACAACGCAGTGTAATTTTGCACTGTTGAAACCTCCCTATGCGCAGCGCCCAGCTCAGAGGCGGAGCGCCACCTCCTGAACATGCAACACCACTTCAATACAACTTTTTACTACCTTTATGATGTCCAAATTGAACACGAGATAGATCATTAGCAAGCTTGTCGAGTCTAATTTCCAGAACATCCTAAAGTTTTCAATTTGGAGCTCATTTTCCCTGTCAAAAGCTCAATCTCCCAAGACTGGTCAAAAAGTGCAGAATGAGGTTGCCAAAATGTAGACTGTTGTTTCAGTCAAACTTTGGAGATCTTCCTCAACTCCAAATTGAGCTCATGATAGCTAATTGGAAATACTGTTATGTCTAGTTATCATTTGACTCATCAACCAAGTCATTTGGTCACTTCAGCTAGGAGAAAGATTGATTTTCCCAAGGTCACTCCAGAAGTGCATCAACTCTCCTAAGGAAAATGATGTTTTGGACATTTCTCCCAAACCATGAGACCTGTGTAAAACCTAAAGGATTATTTTATTCTTGGGTCTATGGTGGACAAAAACCTCTCTCACTTTCGTCAAATTCATCTTTTCTTGCTCATATTCATCATTTGAATAAATCTATCCCGATGTGTGGAATAGGGAATTTGTAGAAATGAAGGGAAATGAAGGGGATCAGGGGCTTCTAATTTCTTGAGAAAATTTTTGGAAGTAGGGAGGGATGTTAGGAATAGGGGAAAGTGGAATTTCAAGGATTGAGTAAGGGGAAGGGGTCCAAGAGGGCAAAACATAGGCCTAACCTAGAAAAGTGTCAAATTGTAGCAATAAGCTAGGGTTTGTGGGAAAATGATGAATTTGAGGGATATCAGTGATGGGAAGTGTTTAAGAAGGTATATTAAGGATAGGGGAAGGTGTATGAGCATCAGTATACAAGTTTTTTTCATGATTTTACAATCCAAGAAAAATTACCTTCAAAACCCTAGTAGAGGGAAATAATCCTTACCTAAGCACAACTGAAGCACAAACAAGGTGTAAAATTATCCATTGGAACTTGAAATAATGATGACAAATCTTTGAATGATGGTACACTTAGCTGAATGGTGACTTGGACCAATACTTGGAAAACTTAGGAAGGAGTGAAAACAATCCTAGACCTAATACCTAGTGACCAAATTTTACTTGAAGACTCACTGAAATGACAAAATTTGACTTTGACACCCTAAGACCACTTTGTAAGAGCATGTTTGATAGATGGTGGAAGGCTGCAAAGAATGACACTAATAGGCTGAGAATCCATTGACATGGCGATTCGCGAAGTGTGTGTGCAAGTAGCAAGTTGGCTTGTTCATTAGAACACCCATCTTCCTCCTGAAGCATGGAAAGAAAGTCATGTAAGTACTCAATCCAGGCCACTTCGCCTTCACCGTCATATGTGAAAGTGGACAAGATATTTAAAAACTCCATCGTGATGGAGACATCCTCATGATTTGAAAAACATCACGGAGGGAGAAGAGTCAAAGAATCCATGAAAGGTATGCAAAGGTTCAAAACTGGATGAGAGGACACATCTTTTCATCTAGCCCTACTTCTAGCGCCAGAAATGTTGATGTGCTAGACCCGCTAAGATGTCAAGGGGATCTCCCTGGTAAGAAGTCCCAATTAAACCTCAGGCCATTTAGTATAAGAGTCCTAGCAGTGGGTCATAAACAATGCCTTGACCGCAATGTCGCACAAAGGAAAGTAGCATAACTTTGTTGGTAACAAGGTTATGACTACTGCAGGGATTCAAGGAAGGTGTATGGGAGGTTCTAACACGTGGGGGTTGAGATGAGTGCGCCCCTTGGTAGCTTGTAACAATACTCAGATGGGAAGGGAACACATGATCGAAGATGTATCACAAGCTAGAAAGCAGGTCAGTCGGCCATCCAAAGTGATCGTTAAACCAACAACACACCTACAACAAGATTTATATAATTGCATTTAAATCAATTCATACACAACTACATAAGTTAAACAACATACATTGCTAAGAAACCGGAATAGTCTAACTACAATAACAACATATGCATGAAAATGTGTTGGTGCTTATTGTATAAAGAAGTGGAAGTCCCAATCATACAATACATCCATGTAAACCTACTAGCCCCAACAATGGAACATTACAACAACATTCGCTTGCTCCTCCAAAGAGATGAACTAGCTTTGTACGATGGAGAAGCCAAGGTGCATTACAATATTATCTAATCTCTCTCCAAGATAGTCTTATCAGAAGATTGGCTAACCAAAAGCTTATACAATGAGTTATAAGGGACTATTTATAGCAAATAATGGGGTGACCCAGTGGGCTAATTTTCCATGATTTTCCACAAAAAAGACTCGCCAATTTCCAATTTTTATAAAAGATGATTTGCCCAAATTTTAGAATATAAAATTATTTTACCTTAAAAATCACCAACATTATAAAGAGACTGTATATAAAATCATTATAAATTTGAGTAATTTTACAAATATATCAATAAACATTTTATAGTTTTCATATTAGGGATTAGTGAGATTCGCCAATGTTTTCAAACTTCAAGAAAATTTTCCATCCTTAAAATTTTCCTTGCTACCCTCATGAATCTTCATCTACTATTGGGCACGGTATCTCCCAAGGGCAGTTTTGGGGCTAAAAGTGCATATTTTGGTCAAATTTTGTAATCCAAGAGTAAAGACTCCACATTTTGTGGTCGCAGAGCACGTAGGTGTTAAAGAGTCATAGGGTTGTCCACCCTTATTTTGGAAATGTAATGTTGGTTGTAAGAGATTTACCCATGGTCTATCGACCATGGGATTGTAAAAAAGAGCTAAACTCTAAGTAGTTAGGAGAATATCAACATGAGATATGATGTATGAGAGATAGCTCTGTAATAGAAGTCTAAGTTCGGGTTGTAGCATAGGTAGAGACTCTACAGCTAAGTGCGCAGAGGCTTAGAAGTAAGAAACTGAGTGCGTAGACCCCTAAAGCTATGTGTGTGGGCAGGTTGAGTCTATAATATCCAGAATTATCAATAAAGAGAAGTATTCTACAATATCTGCGTATTTATTTCTTTTTTATGCATCTTGTTATGTTGGGTATGAATTTCACTTATAATGCTTATATGACGCGCGAATGTATGTAAATGTGTTGATTAAGTAAATGCAAGTAAGAACATCTATTCACATGAAGCTAATTGAGATCGGTTAATACAATAATTAAAGCACTTAGCCTAGTTTGGGAGACATCACAGTTTGTTGCCCTAGTAGTGCAAAAATCCCTAAGCCATAGGTTAGGGCTCCATGAAAACCAAATGTACCCTTTCGTGAATATACTGAAGGGTGGAACAGCGGGCTAAGCAACCTGCGTGAAGGCATGTATAGCCGGAATACTGACATCACATCCATCTCAAGGGTGTGGAAACTTGGTTCGAGCATCCCACCATACTACTTCAGGTGAGACTTCAATCCGCACTCTGCGGGCCGATGTCGAAAGGGCCAGTTGTGTAGGGATTTGTTTGGCTAACTAACACTAAACCTAGGTCAAGCCCCCTCAAGCCAACAAATGGTTCCATTACTGGGACTGGAATCTACATAAAAAATGTGTGATCTCGTATCACTAGAATCCAACTAAGAACAGGATTGGAGACTAGTTGGATAGAAAGATCCATGAATTCATGGCATAGGAGAACAAAAACATGCAACTATTAAAAGAACAGTGGTTGGACCGATACCTATATACAAAGATCCATGAAATCTTTTTCACCTCCTTTCCTACTAAGCTATACGAGTGGATCACGAAGCTAGAAGATAGTGAAGGAAGGTGGAAACTTGATGGTCCTATTGTGTGGACCCTAGAGCTAGTGCAAAGGTTAGAAGCATCAGAAGATAAAATCATCCACGCCATCGAGCATTGGCTCGATCATGTCATAGGAGGATTTGTTACTAAGTTCACAATCGACACATTAGTCAGCTATAGTGAGGTGGAGCAACGCTTTTTCAAAGGACCACGAGGTAAGTACATAAAATCTTGGAATACTTGGATTAAAATGTTGTTGTGCAAAAAACGGGTTATGAAACAACCTTGATGTTCGGGACTATGCGAAGTAGAAAAATTTACAGGAACGAAGGAAATAAGGGTCCAAAGTATTTCCACTTGATTTCACCTCTACAAAGGGACAAAGAAGAAATAGCGAAGGTTTCTCGTCGAAGCGCTATTTAGTTGATAAGACAAGGATTCCCACGAATACCACCTCCACCCACACCACCTCCGACTTCACTGCCATCACCTCCAACTTCACTCGTGCCACCTCCACCTCCACCACAATTCAATATGGAAAACACAGTGAAGTTACCTTTGTTCAAAGGCTTGGGAAATGAGGACTCAGACCATAACATAAATAATTACTGAGAGGACCCGAACCAATTCTAATTTGTTGTAAAGGTTATTTATATGGGAAGCTCAAGGTGTTACAAATGATCATACAAAGAAAGCAACGCTAGGTAGTGCTTTGCAAGATCACACACTAACCTCATATATTAAGTACTCTAACGATAACCCAAATGTTGGAATAGCAGGCATCCAAGCAATACTAAATAGGGAATTTAGAAGGCCTAAATCTAAAGCACAGTTGATTGTGGGATTCAAAGAGATCTTGATGCAACCAGGAGAGACACCTTAGGAACTAGATAAAAGGCTGAAATGTACGATCCGCGAAGCCAACATGAATTTGATAGATGGATAGCATCGTGACTAGTTTGTGGCTTTGCTACTACCACACTTAAGGAGCGCGATGTCGCAGTAGAAGATAACAACTCATGTAGAGGCCTTGTATATTTTCATGAGACTACATGAGACTCTGATGCAAGATCCAAATCTATGAGTTCAGCATATTCATGCATAGCTAGAGAATTTGTGCCTTCAGATGCAAAGTCTAAAGCAGGATAGGATAGTTTGGTCGGAGATACACGAGGATGTACAGTGCTTGAAATGTAAGAGTCAGGGTCATGACAAATACCATTTCTTAGTCTTTGCAACTTACCTTGCAGGAGGAGGACCAATGCCTTTAAGGCTGCAAGCTCAAACATGACCTAGTGCGACACTTGCTTTATGGTGCGCTATATGTTAGGTAGCTAGGAAACATGCTACAGATAACTATCACTTGCTACAGATGTATGTGTAAGCACCTTAACAAATGTTCTACAACTTTTTTAGGTCAGTAGGACATGATGAACATACTTGTAGGAGCTATGAATTGATGATGGATAGAACTCCTACCTACAGGGTTCAGGTTGAAATGCAGCCCCTTGACCATAATGCAGGGATGGTGCAGACAGGATTTTAGGGGTGCAGACAACGCCGAGGTGGAGGAGGACCTGGTAGAGGTTGAGGACAATTGATTTGCTACAATTGTGGAGGACCAGGACACTATGCCCATGATTGCACTAATCCAACATATCCGACATGCAAGTATTGCACGTTTTTTATCATGAAATAGAATATTGTAATATGCTGATAACTAGGATATGTGACAAAGGGGTGAAATCACCTCCGTCGACTCAAAACCTGAAGATGATGAAGTCTGAGCCGTACAAGTAAGATCCAAACATAAATATAGTGCTTTGGAGTGGAATCGCGATAGGAGATAATAAGGGGAAACAATCGGAAGACATTACATGGGTTCACAAGGTCCTGAAGAAGGAGGCTGAGTTTGATTTGGAGCGCGCTCGACAAGCCTTCATGGAAGCTAAGAAGAGCTTCGCTAAGGCCTCTACTTCAAGAAGCAAGTATAAGCTTGAGTCAGAGATGGACCCCTCTATGCTCACAACGTTCCTATGAACCTGTATGAAGTTACTACGCGATACTAAGGTTGTAAAAGGGCTACAAGAACTCATCAATAGATGTGTTGGAACCGTGCCAGGTGAGCTGTGCATAGTACGAAAGATTGGTAAGCATAAGACAAGGACGGGGCATAAAACAAGTTTCACCACATAGATTAGAGAATAAAAAATGGATCAGGTCATTTTGGACCTGGGGCAGATGCGAATGTCATGCCAAAGAAGAAGTTGGCTTGAGGGGGCCTGACCCAGGTTCAGAGTTATTTAGCCAAATAAATCCCTATACTACTGGCCCTTTCAGCAACAACCCATGAAACGTGGACTGAGGTCTCACCCAAAGCAGTATGGGGGGATGTTGGAACCAAGTTTCCGCACCCTTGAGATGTCTGAGGGGTTGATTTATTCCAACCGTGAATACTTTCACACAGGTTACTTCGCGCACTTTCATGACCTATGAGGCCTTTGTGGTCTGTTATAATTGCCTTCGTGCAACCCTAACCAAGGGCTGAGGTTCTTTCGCACCACTAAAGTAGTGATCTGCACTATTTCCCCAAGTTACACTGCAGATCTTACTTATCTTCTTATAACATTTAGTTATCTTTGCATAAACAGATACTTTATCTTATATTCCCTTTATCAACTCATTCATATAAGTTCACACATCATATAGACAATAGAAATGCAATTTGTATCTGACACATTCAATGTACAAAACAGGAAAAGATACACATAAATGATGTAAAACTGCTCTTTATTAATGCTTCAATTGGTTACATACTCAACCTACCCTGCACACTCAGCTGTAGGGGTCCACACACTCAACTGCAAACTACTAGGCCTCTACGCACTCAACTACAGAACCTTCTTCTACTCTACGACCCAAAGACACCACTCGATGCTTCAACAAAATCTCAATTCTTCATCATTACATCTTACATCGGTTGTTCGATTAACTTCTTTACAACTTAGAGCCTCGCTCTATTTATACAATCCCATGGTTTGCGGACCATGGTTAGATTTCTAAAGCTGACATTACATTACAAAAATGATGGTGGACAACCCTATAACTCATTTATAATCATCACACTCCGCACCAATAAAACGCGGAGTCTTTACATCGGATATGGTAAAAATCTGAGCTTTAAGCCCTAAAACTTGCCTTGGGGGATCCTATGTCCAATAGGCCCCCAACGCAAACATTGTGACTCACCCTCGAGTCACTCTGTTGGTGTGGAGATCTTTGCGCGGAGACCTACCAACTCTATTCAAACTACTGCAAGATCAGCAGAACACTAAGCAGCTACCTGTTGTACCTCTTGCATGCATTGTTTAGAGACCACTGTATCTGAATTGCTTCCTTGTATCTGCTCCTGTGTTCCCTACATCTACGCGAGCTTGGCTTTGATCGAGGCTATAATGATGAATGTCTCATCGATCCAAGGCTAGACACGTGCCTTCAAAACTGCTTCTCTATGTCGTGCTGCATCTACCTGCTCCTTAAGCTCTTTTGCTTGTTGCATCTACACGAGCCATTGTGTAAGGGCCACCATTTGTGTGGTCCCTTTTATATCATCATATCTTTGTTGTAGCTCACACGCCTCTATTTCTAAGAGCTATATGTTCGGGTCCTCCTGTAGAGTGGTGAGGACCTCGAATGACTCTTCCAACATTTTGGTGCAGTCCTTCACTGCATCGTTGATCTCCTCCATCCTCGATGTAATGGTGCTGGTGCATTGTTCCCTTACCTATGGAGGAGTTGAAGGTTGCGCCTTCAACCGCAGCTCTATTATCTAAAATTTTAGCTCCAATTGAACCTTAGCCATCTCTTCTTGCGCCTCGTGCACCCTTGATTCTAACCTCTGGATGCATGCCTCTGCTAGTGCCTCAGCTGGGATGGCCAACTTAGGGACCATCCGATAGGCATCCTCAACCACCTGCACTATCTGCCAGTTCTGCACCACTACCTCATCATGCTTCAATCTCAGTTGTTCCATATTAATTTTCTGCTCGCTCAACACCTATAGTGCACGTCCCTCCCTAGCCCTTAGTTCTACAGTCACTCCGTCCTACAGGACATAGATCATTTTCCAAGGGAGCACAGCCATGTTGATCCCTACTCCCCTCAATGCAACAACCATACACCTATCAACCTCATTCTCTATAACTAGTGCCCCCTCTGGTAGCACTATGGTGTTGGTCATGCGAGCACACAACATTTCCTCAGTCGCAACCATTCCTATTACAAGGTTGGTCGAGATAGTACCAGCCTGAGGAGTGCTCACTTGCAACTCTTGTATTTATGCTCGGAGGGCCCCCAACACAATCTGATTCTCCTCTGCACACTACTGGAGGGCCTCTGCGATGATGTCATGCATCGTCTCCCCTATATCATGGATATATCCTTCGGTGAGGGTGATCAGGTCGAAAGAAGTCTTAGAAGCTTTCAACTTCTCTCGCAGCCCCACCTACTCTCTCGAGCATTGGCGCTTCAACTATGTAGATGTTGTTTCTGGGTCTGCACCACCTTCCTTTGTCTAAGGCTCTTCCTCGGGTTAGGACGACTTATGGCCCTCACGTTACTTCTCTGTTGCCTATTGATGCTCAGCTGCTACTACCTCTTCTCTTCTCTTCTCTGCCAACTGCACCATCCATAGTTTTTCATCCTCCTTCTTTTGCTGTGTAGCAAACTTTTCCGTTTCCATCACAGAGATGGCTGGAGCATGCCACCCCGGCAGCCATGACTCTGGCATGGTGAATATGACATCATCCATGGCCAAGTATGGGAGCTGATTCCACTACTTTGTGGCTTCCTTGCGCTCCCTAACATACACATGGTGGAAGTCAGCCTTGAACTCTATGAAGCTTTGTAGGCTATTGTAGATAGTGGGTGATAACTATGGCTTGTAGTTAATCCCCATTCTGATGTTCATCTCCATGAACAACAAAAATATCTTACTATCTCAGATCCTTCGCGCATCTTTAGTGGCCCACAACGAAGCATACTTCGCTGTCTCTAGAAGGTCTCATGAAATTGTGGGGAACAAGCTATCCTCAGACAACTCCCAAACTACCAATACTATGGACAACAGAAGCCATGCATAATGGAAGGTATTTCCCTATTGTTGTGCCTCACAACAATTATCTAGGAACTCCTTGCACAAGTATTCTGACCAGTTAAACTGGACACCCTCGACACACTATGTAGTAAGTGCTATCATTGGCACAAGCACCTCTTCCGCGCGACACTTCTGCATAACATTGCCAGCCAATATCTGGTTGCAACTTTGACTGCCTTGTTTTTGATACTGGAGATTGTGTACCCTCTCTTCTTTTTTTCCATTTTGATTTTTTCCTTTATGGCCTCCACGATGGCCAAGTCATTGCTCTTACCCTCCGAAATATCTACTAGGTCCTCCCCCTTGCAAGGGAGTTGGGTAATTCTATGAATCAGGTGGTCCATGATGGGGATGGGCTCCTCTAGCCACAAACACCCATCATGCACCAGGTAGAGTAGCTGCCTGATGACAAAGATAGTTACTGGGGCGCGATGGTAATGCAGCACCTAGAGCAGATTCAACAACCCTGCATTCTCTACCCCGCGCAACCACTTGTGCACCTCCAACTCTACAACTCTACATTAACCACTTTCCCCTTTTCTTCAATGGTTAGTTTAGTTCTCAGCGTATTTTGAGGGGACATGCACACCAAAATCATAGGATACTTATCCTTCTTAAGCCACGATGTGTGTGGTGATTTAGGGGTTTTTGTGACTATCCCGATGCTTTTAGGGGCATTTTCTACTGTTATGGCCTGCGCAGCCTCTTCAGCAGTCATTTCTTCGATATTCATGGCTTCCTCTAGTATGGTCATACTGCTGCTCCACAAATCTCTCAACGGCTCAGGTAAGTGCTCAAACAACACCTTCAACTTCAACAAATCAAACAAATCTGGGTTCATAAATATCTGGGTGTGCAATAGCCCAATTCTCATATGGCCAAGTGTTGTTTGCTAGGCATCCCTTTGCAATTTATAGCACCTTTTGAATTTGAATTCAACCATCCCCTCCAAATCCGATTCATTAATGCTCCCTTGGCAATAGATTTTCCCAAATCTAGCCCATAAATCCTGCCTTAAATGCCTGTTGCCTGCTCCATTTGATATCAAACCAATCATCACATCATGAATAGTGACTATAATGGTCACTTTCCATCCAATCTACATGGTAGTGCAGCCACCCTTGTGTTGCCGCGGACCTTGTGACACTTCGCTCCTACGCACATTCCTATCATCGCACAACTCTCGGGTAGTGTAATTTATAGTTCTGCGCCTCCTTTCAACTGCCTAGAGCAGTAAGACTGTGCTTCTGTCAGTTAGTCAGATAGCTAGGACACCTGTGTATGGCTTCAACCAACTGCCATTCAATTTTCCTAGGAAAGGTTCTCCATTTAGCTTTACCAAATGCATCGCACCTCTGTTTGTGACCTCCTTAATAACATATGATCCCAGCAAATGCATTCTGAATTTTCTCGAGAATTTATCAAACTTACTATCATACAGTAACACCAAATTGTTCACCTTCAAGGTGCACAACTTAATATGTCAATCGTGCCAGGCCTTTTCATGGTGCTTTTGTACCTGGTGATGGAATCCAGCCAAAAACAATTCTTTTATGAGTTCCTCCAATTGCACGAGCCTCTCCTCTAGGACTCTACGGTCTGTCATACCTATGAGCAATGTTATGCATAGACTAGGCACTATATACTCCATTATAATTACAGCTTCCACTGCATAGACCATCCTGAAAGGTGTCTGTCCCGTTAGTTTCTTGCATGTCGTCCTATAAGCCCATAATATTGCAGGTATGCATAGGTCCCAATCACTTCGTTGCACATTGCATACTTTGTTCAGCGTAGTCTCCTATATTTTGTTAAATGCTTCTACTATCCCATTAGCTTGTGGGTGATATGGTGTGCTTTTCTAATGATACACGTGAAACTCTTCTGTCAACACGCTGATTGTTTCGTTCAGGAAATGTGTACCACAATCACTTGTCAAGATCTTCAGATATCCAAATCATGTCAATACATGTTCAAATAGAAACTTCGTAGCCATGGCGGCCATGCAATCTTTTACCAACTATGCTTCTACCCAACAAGTCAGGTACTCTATCACAGTGATAATATATCTAGCGCCCGTTTTTCCTTGAGGTTTGATAGGTCCTACGAAGTTGATCATCTACTTTTCAAAGTGTTTCAGTGTTAGTTGCAGATACAAAGGAATCTTGTCCCTCTAAGATGGTTTACCTGTTCTTTGACGTACATCACAGGCCTTGCAATATGCTTTTGAGTCCTGATGAAGGGTCAACCACCACAAACCTGCATGGAGAATCTTCTGCACGGTTGCTCTCCTTGCATAGTGTCCTCTTGTAGTGCCCCCTTGCGTATCCGTGAGGATATGACTTCATTCAAATTCAGGTACATACCTTCGCAATATCTCATCATTGCCCATCTTATATAGGTGCCCTGTAATGATAGAAAAATCTGCTGCATGTACCACTAGTTCCTTCTTTTGCTTAATGGAGTATTCTGTTGGCGTAGTTTCAGTCATGAGAAAGTGGATTATATCTTCAAAGTGTCCATCCACTACGTGCATAAAAAAGATTTGTGCATCAGGTAATCCTTCCTCTAGACTAGTAGGTTCCTCTCCTGTCTTGATGCACAACAGGTGATCCAGTCCCATGTTCAATCATCCAGGCTTCACAACAACTTCAAAATCATATTATTGGAACAATAAAAGCCACCTACATATGTGCCCCCCAACACAGGCTTATTGACCAAGTATTTCAGCACAGAATGATTTGTATACATCTTGAAGTGTCCCCCTAGCAAATAGTGTCAATATTTCTGGAGCACGTACACCATATGCAATCCCTTGTGATCAATGGTGGAATAGTTGTTTTCTACTTTAGGCAATCTGTGATTCGTGAACATGATAGGGTGATCTAAGCCCTCTCCACCATCCTATGTTATTACCGCTCCCAGCGCTATACACAATGCGTCAACATGGACATGAAACTCCTCGTCCCATTTTAGGAAGACTAGGATCGGCGTAGTGGCCATCTTTTCTTTTAGTACATCCAGGATTTTCTTACAGTCATCGTTCCAACAGAGTGTGACATCTTTTTTCAATAGCTTCTCCATTGGCGCAGTGATCTAGGCATAGCTTTTGATGAACTCCCTGTAGTACTCTATATGTCCTAGGGTGGCACACAGCCATTTCACACTTTGCAGCACTTCCAAATTCAGAATCACTGCAATCTTCACAGGATCTACCATCATTCCCTTTCTGCAAGCCGCATGTCCCAATAGGTTCCCAAAAGGAATGAGGAATGTACACTTCTTGAGGTTAAGCACGATTTGGTATCTTCGACAGGTATTCAACATCAAGCATAAAATTGCTACATGGTGCTTAACCAACCCAAATATAGTCCAAACATCAAAATAAACCTCCAGGAACTTGTGGATATATTCCTTGAATGTTGCAATAACCACACGCGAAAATATGGTCGGCACATTCTTCAACCCAAATGGAATAACAATGTATTCAAAAAAACCCCACTTAGTCACGAAGGTTGTCTTGCTCCTATCTTTCGGCAAGATTTTGATCTGGTGGTACCCTGAGAACCCATCAATGAAAGAATATGCTTCCTCCCTACCAACATTTTGCAATACTTCATCTGCGAATGAAGTTTGGAATGGATCATGCACACATGCATCATTTAATTTCCTGAGATCCATGCATATTCTTATCTCACCCTTTTGCTTATTTTCCTACACCACCATAGGGCTTACCCAATCAGATGCTTCCATCGACTCAATGATTCCTACTGTGAGAATTTTATCTAGTTCTACGTGGACCTTCTCCTTGTATTTTAGATTTAAGCGGTAAGGCCTCTGCTTAACTGGATTCACGTCAAGCTTTAATGTGATCCTCATCATTCCTAAATCTTCGATGATTCATTTTAAATTCCTAAGCTTGGTATGGAATAAGTCCTAGAACTCGCAGAGTAACTCAGCAACCTTACCCACCATCACATCGTCCCAATAGTCGTCGAGTGTTGCATGCTTAGGTTCGGCCTTCATACCAATGTTCACTTGCTTTGTGTTTACCAGCACGATTATGTCATGGTTCTCAATCTATGGTCCTTGAACCACACGATGGCCTTCTGTTTCTGGAATTTAATTTTCCACGGATCCTCGTTGTCTTCTTCAACATTTACATTATAACATTCTAGCACGTAGCTCAGCTGAGTAGCCCATTCAAGATAAATCAATTCTATCCGCTCCTATGGCATCCTAAAGATAACTGCTTTTACCTCTTGTAGTGTGTCATCAATTGTGTCCCACCAACGATCCTCAAAATTGAAGGTTAACAAGAACCCTTCATGCAAGATATCCCATTCGCCTGTCCAATGGCAGAGTTCTGTCTCTATATACTAGTTCATGGGTATAACATCTAGGGTATGACAGAATAGGTGCACCCACTCAGATTGTGGCTCTTCTCCATAAACCTTTGTCAACTTGGCCAGGTGCATGCGTGGATCATCTCGTCCGTCATACTTGTCTGTTAGTCACATCTTAGTCTTCCCAAAATGCATGTGTATCATTCTCCTGTACTCGCGCTAGTCCTCAAAGCTTCCCCTTCAATATCCATGGTGATTCCCTACAATCTCCCCATAGGTATTAAATTTTTTTGGTTTGTCATTCGCAACCGGATAGGAGACCATTGTAGTGTAGGCCTTCCCATGTGCTCCCATGTCTGCTTCGGCAAAACGTTCGCGTCCATTCCTAGGTTGAGAATTACTTGGTCCATCTCATATTCTCCAATCTACATGGTTAACCTCATTTCTTTTCCCGTCCTCATTATATGCTTTCCAATCTTCCATACTATGTGCAGTTCTCCTGGTGCAGCCCCAACACATCTGTTAATGAGTTCCTACAATCCTTTTACAGCCTTACTATTGTGCAGTAGCTTCATGCATGTTTCTAGGAATGTCATAGGCATAGATGGTTCCATTTTTTACTCTGATCTATCTTTTCTTCCTAAAGTGGAGGCATCATCGAAACTCTTCTTAGCTTCCATGAAGGTTTCCTTAGCACGCTCCAAATAAAACTTTGCTTCTTTCATCGGAGCCTTGTGAACCCAAGTACTATCTTCTGGTTTTTTTGCCTTTATCATCTCCCATTGTAATTCCACTTTGGAGCATAATGTTCACATTTGTATCTTCCTCGTGCAGCTCATACCTCATCAGACTATAGGTTCTAAGTCGGGGGAGGTGGTAACGCTCCCTTGTCGCGTATCCTAACTGTCAGCGTAGGAAAATCCTCCATCTCATGATCAAACAAGGTACAATACAGACATGATGAACAAATTAGGTTTGTACAATCATGGGAATAATGTCGTGGCCCTCCGCAATTGTAACATATCAGTTGTCAATGACCTCTTCCATGTCCTCCTCCACCTCAGCCTCGTCTACGCCCCTGAAATCCAGTTCGTGCCATTCCTACGTTCTATTCAAGGGGTTGCGATTCTGCCTGAACTCTATAGGTGGGAGTTCTATCCATCATCAGCTTATAGCTTCTACAATTGAGCTCACGGTGTCCAACCAATCTACAAAAATTACAAAATAATTGTTGTGAATTCTGTGTGTACTTCTATAACAAATGGTAGTTGTCCATACAATGATTCCTCCTATTTGACAAATCGTGCACCACAAAGCAGACACTGCGCTAGTTCCTGCTTGTGCCTTTGGTCTTAATTGCATCAGTCCTACTCTTGTGAGGTAATTTGTGAACACCGGGAAGTGGTCCTTGTCATGACCCTGACCCTTACATTTAATGCACCATACCTCTTTGCGCACTTCTGGTTGGGTTGTCCTATCTTGTTTCAGACTCTTCATCTCAAGGCATAAGTATTTCAACTGTGCATGGATCTACTCAACTCCTAGGTTAGGATCCTGTATCAAGGTTTCATGCAACCTCATCGTGATCTCCATGGCTTCTTCCTGGGTCTTTAACCTCTGTTGTGACAATGCATTTCTCAAATGCGGCGTCAGTGATGCTACAAACTATTCGCGATGTTGTCCATTTATCAAAGTCATATTAGCTTCACAAATTGTACACTTCAATCTATGATCCAACTCCCAAGGAGTCTCGCCTAGTAGCATTGTGATCTCTTTGAATCCATTGATCGATTGTGCTTCTAACTTCGACTTGCTGAATTCTCTGTTTAGCACAATTTGGATATCTGCAATTCCAACATTTGGATTGTCATTAGAATGCTTAATATACCAGGTCAGCGTGCAATCCTACAAAGCACTGAATAGCATCGTTTTCTTTATATTATCATCTGTAACTCCACCCACTTCCCATATGGCTCTTATTATGATCCAAAACTGGTCTGGATCTTCATTTCCTACTCCCTTGAACACAGGAAACTTATCGCACTTGCCATATTGACTCGTAGTGATGGCGGAGGTGGTACGGGTGAAGATGGAGGTGAAGGCAGTGAAGATGGAGGTGGTGTGGGTGCAGGTGGTATGCACAAAATCCTCTGCCTTATCAAATTGATCACACTTCGTGGCGAGACCTTCGTGAGCTCTCCCTCGTCCCCTCGTGGAGTTGAAATCAAAGGACTATTTTGTGGTCCCTTACTTCCTTCGTTTCTGTAGTTTTTTCCACTTTGAATAGCTCTGGACATCAAGGTAATCGCATAACCCTCTTTTCACACAATAACATTTTAATCCAAGTATTCAGAAACTTTATGTACTTACCTTGTGGTCCTTTGAGAAAGCATCGCTCTACCTTGCTATAGCTAACTGAAGTATCTACCTTGAACTCAATAATAAATCCTCCTATAATCCGCTCGAGCCAGTGATCAACAGTGCGTGAGATCTTATCCTCCAATGCTTCCAATATGTGCACCAACTATGGGATCCTCACAATAGGATTGTTGAGCTTCCACCTTCCTTGGCTATGTTCTAGCTTCGTGATCCACTCGTACAACTTAGTAGGGAAAGATGTGGAGAAAATTTCATGGATCTCTGTGTATAAGTAGTAGTCTAACCACTCTTCTTTTGTCAATCGTGGATTCCTGTTCTCCTACACCACGAACTCATGAATTCTCCTATCCAACCAACCTTCAATTTCCTTCTCAATTGAATTCCAATGATACAACATCGAACATCTCTATGCAAATTCTGATCCTGACAATGGAATCGTTTGTTGGCTTGAGGGGCCTGACCCAGGTTTGGAGTTATTTAGCCAAACAAATCCCTATACTATTGGCCCTTTCAGCAATAACCCACGGAGCATAGACTAAGATCTCACCCAAAGCAGTATGGGGGGATGCTGGAACCAAGTTTCTACACACTTGAGATGTCTAAGGGGTTGATTTAGTCCAACTATGAATACCTTTTCTCAGGTCACTTCGCACACTTTCCTAACATGCAAGGCCTGTGCGATCTATTATAATCACTTTCACACAACCATAACCAAAGGTTGAGGTGCTTTTTTGATGCTAAAGTAGCGATTTGCACTATTTCCCCAAGTTACACCACAGATCTTACTTATCTTCTTATAACAATTAGTTATATTCATGTAAACAAATAATTTATCTTATCCCTTTATCAACGCATTCATATAAGTTCACGCATCATATAGACAATAGAAATGCAATTTATATCCAACACATTCAATGCACAAAACAGGAAAGATACATAGAAATGATCTTAAACTTCTCTTTATTAATGCTTCAATCAATTACAGACTCAACTTGCCCTGCGCACTCAGCTGCAGGCTACTTGGCCTCTGCACACTCAGCTGCAAAGCCTTCTCCTACTCTACGACCCAAAGACATGACTCGACGCTTCAACTAAGACTCAATTCTTCATCATTACATCTTACTTCAGTTGTTCAATTAACTTCTATACAACTTAGAGCCTCGCTCTATTTATACAATCCCATGGTCCGCAAACCACTGGTAAATTTCTAAAGTTGACATTACATTACAAAAATGAGGGCATACAACCCTATGACTCATTTACAATCATCGTGTTCCATGCCCATAAAATGCGGAGTCTTTACATCGAATATGGTCAAAATCTGGCCTTTAAGCCCCAAAACTTGCCTTGGTGGATCCCGCACCCAACAATAGACTTGGGAGAAAATGGGGAGACCTATGCTGCAATGGTGTCTGATTTAGCTAAGGATGGTGAATCAATAGAAAATAATACCCATGGTTCAGATGCAGGGGGTGACCGTGGACATTGAGGGAGTGAGCACGCTGGTAGATTTTAAAGTAATAGAGATAGTAGATGATAGCAATCCATATCCTATGCTCTTGGCAATTGACTGGGCTACTGATATGAATGGGGTAATCAATCTGAAGAAGAGAAAGATGATCTTTGAGAAGAAGTCATTGCGGGTAATAATACCCCTGGATCCTGCTGAAGGATCATGTTATACGGAACTAGTCCGTGATTATGAGAGTGATGATGATTTGGGCTGCATCTATAAGATAACAGTGTAAGACCAAGATTGGGTGAATCCCATTGCGGATGGATGGATTACATGGGAACGTGAGAATTCCTGCACTTCGGACTCCGATGAAGAAATAGAACACTGGCAGAATTGGTTACATGAAGTAACTATGTTGAATTGCAACATGTTGACCCGGTCGCTGCACTGTGTGTCGTCAAAGGTAAGAAATATACCTATTTATGATGGTCTAAATGAGGTAGATACATTTTTGGATGCATTTGGAAGAGAGGTGCCAGAAAAGCAATGCTTCCAAGCCTTGGACTAAGCACTATACGCTACACTCGCAAGATGGTGGGGTACACACAAGCGAAGCTTCGATGATTGGCACGAATGTAGGAGGATGATGAGAGCATGATTTGGGAAGCCTAGGATGTGACTGACAGACAAGTAAAATGGATGGAATGATCCACGTGCATCTAGCCAAATGGATGCAGGCCTATGAAGAAAAGCCACAACTTGAGTGTGTGCACCTGTTCTGCCATACCCTAGATGTTATCCCTATGACTTGGTATATATAAACAGAGCTCTACCATGGGACAGGTGAATGGGGTACCTTGTGTGAAGGATTCATGATGACATTCAGTTTTGAGGATGGGTTTGACAATATTGATGAAGCACTACAAGAGGTGAAAGAAGCCATCTTTAGGATACCACAAGATCCTATAGACTTGATTCAACCTGAATGGGCTACTCAGTTGAGTCACACGCTTGAGTGTCATAATATAACTGCTAAATATGAGGATAAGGATCCGTGGAAGATTAACATTCTAGAAATATAAGGCCACCACAAGGTTCAAGGACCACAAATTGAAAACCCTGATATAACTACATCGATGGAGAAACTATTGAAGAAGGATGTCAGATTCTGTTGGATTGATGACTGTAAGAAAAGCTTGGATATATTGAAAGAAAAAATGGTTACCGCGCCAATTCTAGTCTTCCCGAACTGGAACAAAGAGTTTCATGTACATGTCAATGCATCATGTATAGCGTTGGGGGCAGTACTAACATAGGATGGCAGTGAAGGCTTGGACCACCCTACTGTGTTTGCAAGTCGTAGATTATCCAAAGCAGAGAAGAACTAGTCTACCACTAAACGTGAGGAGCTAGCTATGTTGTATGCACTCTAGAAGTACCAACACTACTTGATAGGAGGCCACTTTAAGATGTATACGGATCACTCCACGCTAAAGTACCTAATTAATAAGCCTATTTTTGGGGGGAAAATCTGCAGATGGCTCTTATTTTTCCAAGAGTACAATTTTGGAGTTGTTGTGAAGCTTGGACAATTGAACACGGGACCAGACCATCTGTCACACATCGAAACAGGGGAGGAACCTACTAACTTGGAATAAGGATTACCTAATGCATAGCTATTTGCAGTGTACATCATGGATGGTCATTTCAAGGATATAATACACTTCCTAACAATAGGAATTGAACTGGAAGGATACTTTGTCCAACAAAATAAGGAATTAGTGGTGTGCACGACAAATTTCTTTGTCATTGCTAGGCATCTATACAAGATGGGGACACATGAGATACTATGAAGGCATGTACTTGAGTTCAAACGATGCATCATCCTTGCAGACGCTCATGGGGGCGCCGCAAGAGGACATTATGCAGGGAGAGAAACCGCACAAAAGATTCTATGCGTACGGTTGTCGTGGCCAACCCTTCATTAGGATTCAAAAGCATATTGCAACACGTGTGATGTATGTCAAAGAAGAGGAAAGTCATCACGAAGGGATGAAATGCCTTTGAATCCACAATTGATGTTGCAACCCTTAGAAAAATGGGCAATAGATTTTGTAGGACCCATTCAGCTACAAGGGAAGACAGGAGCGAGGTACATTATCACTGTGATGGAGTGCTTAACTCGTTGGGTAGAAGCACAACTAGTGAAGGATTGCACAGGCGCAACTGCCATGAAGTTCCTATTTGAGCATGTACTAATGCAATTTGGATGTCCTAGGATCTTGATGAGTGATCATGGTATCCACTTCTTGAATGAGATGATGAGCAAACTAACAGAGGAATTTCAAGTGTATCACCAAAAGAGCACACCTTATCACCCATAAGCTAACAAGACAGTGGAGGCATTCAACAAAGTGCTTGAAAATGCACTAACCAAGGTTTGCAATGATCAGCAAAGTGATTGGGACCTACGCATACCTGCAGTATTGTGGGCTTATCAAACAACATGCAAAAAGCTGACGGGACAAACCCCTTTTAGGCTTGTCTATGGTGTGGAAGTTGTAATGCCTATGGAATACATCGTGCCTAGTCTACACATAGTAGCACTCACAAGTATGACAAATCGTGGAGCCCTCGAAGAGAGGCTTGTGCAACTAAATGAACTCGAGGAAGAAATATTTTTGGTAGGATTCCACCAGCAGGTACAAAAGCAGCGTGAAAAGGCATGACACGATCGACACATCAAGCTGTGTAAATTCAAGGTAAACGATCTAGTTTTGTTGTATCAGAGTAAGTTTGATAAATTCCTCAGAAAATTCAGGATGCACTAGTTAGGGCCATATGTTATCAAGGAGATTACCGATGGAGGCATGGTACAACTGGTCAAGTTAAATGGAGAACCCTTCCCAAGAAAGGTGAATGGAAGTTGCTTGAAGCCATACACCATGGTCTAGCCATGTGACTAAATGAAAGTAGCACAGTCTTAGCACTTTAGGCAAGTGAAAGGAGGTGGAGGACTATAAACTTCACTACCCAAGTTGGGGAGCTATGTGATTTTAGGACTGTGCGAAGCAGCGAAGTGTCATAGGGTCCGTAACAACATAAAGGCAATTGCACTACTCATGGAAATAGCACGCAAGTCCACCAAAAAGTGACCATTAAAGTCACTATTCATGATTTGATGGTCATATTATGGCTAAATAGAGTGGGCGGTAGGCATTTATGGAAAACTTTATGGATTAGATTCTTGAAAATTTTCCGCCAATCTAGCATTGATGGGCCAAATGTGGGGGGGAATGGTCAGATTTGAATTCAAAAGGCCCTATAAATTATAAGCGGTTTTCTAGCGAAAAACACTTGGTTTTTTGAAAATTCAGTTGTTGCACTATCAAGTGTGTATGGACCGTGCAAACTTTGAGGCTTTGAAAGCAAGTTCAACATTTGAGAGATTGTCGAAGGAGACATAGGACATCCTAAATAGAATGATGTCGACACCGGAGGAAGTCACACATGAAATTGAGGTAGTAGAAGCTACCCTAGAGAGTGTCGGAGTGATAGCTAAAGTCCCTAAATCACCCAGAACACCAAGACCAAAGAAGGATAAGTAGACTATGATCCCGGTGCACGTCTCACCAAGAAACCCATAGAGGACCACACTCACTTTGCAGTGAAAGGGAAAGGCCATTAACCTAGAGGCAGACGAGGAATAATCTGAAGAAATCGTGGTAGATGAGGAGGACGTGGAAATGGAAATTGTAACCCAGGGTGCATATCCTATTACTAGGTTACTCGAATATGTTCCTCTGCATAAGGGCAAAGCCAGGGTGCCGAAGGACATAGACGAGAGCAAGAGCTCCCTGCAAACTCCGTTTCTCCTAGATGATATTGTTTTTTAGGGGCCACACTTAGGGTGGGTTCTTGTACTAAATTTTTAAGATTGATACCTCATAGATCATGAGAAATTCTCGCATTTAGCGACTAAGAAGCTAATGCACCAACGGATTGACGCGACTTCTCGAACAATTCAATTGGAGCCGCAAACATGGCTGAAGGGTGTAGAGAAAGTAGGGTTGCTCCTCTGGATTCCACATTACCACCATGCCCTAGTGACCACCTTTTTCATCATGATGGGTGTTTATGGCTGGAGACAATTGCTTTACTTGGTGCATGATGGGTGTTTGTGGCTGGAGGAGCCCATTCCCATCACAGACCACTTTATCCATTAAATCACATAGCTGCCTTACTCAAGGGAGGATCTAGCCAATATATCAGAAGGAAAAGGTGGTCAGTTGGCCCTCACAGAAGTTATGAAGACAAAATTCAAGTTGGAGAAGGAGAAGCGGGGATATGCCATCTCTAGCATTAACAACCCTGCAGTCAAGATAGCAACACAAATTTTAGTAGGGAAGGTGATGTGAAAGTGCTGTGCGGATGAGGTGTCATGCCTGTGATTGCACTAGCAGCCCAATGCGCTGAAGGAGTCCAGTTCAACTGGGTGAATTACCTCTACGACGAGTTCCTTATGAACTATCCTGAGGCATAGGCGTAGGGAAAGACATTTCACTACATGTGGCTCCTGTTGTCAATCGTACTGGTGGCATGGGAGCTGCCAGAAGACAGCCAATTCCCTTCGATTGCAATGGATCTTTCAGAGGTAGGGAAGTATGCTACATTGTGGGTGACCAAGGGCATGCAAAACATAAAAAAAAAAAGATCTTTGGGATCTTGATGGCGATGAATATCTTGATGGGGATCAATCGCAAGTTGCAGTTGTCGCCTATAGTATATGCTAGTTTGCAGATATTTGCAGAGTTCAAAGTAGATTTCCACCATGTCTTTATCAAGGCACAGAAGGACCCCATGAAGACATGGCATAACTTACCATATTTGGTGACTAATGATGTTATTTTTATAGTCCTCGAGTTTTGGCCGCCATAGTGGCGCACTCCAGTAGGCTCCGTGGTGGAAACAAACAAGTTCGTCGCACAGCCTAAGAAAGATGAAATAAAGCTCCGAATGGCACAGCTGGCTAAGAAGCGCAGGAAAGAGGAAGTATAGGCTAAGGCCCAGGCAGCATGTAATGTTGCGAAGTTGGCAAAACAACAGAAGACAGGAGGAGAAGAGCGCTAAGGACAAAAGCCATCCTTGCCCGGGGCTGAGGTTGAAATAGAGGAGCCAACGGAACAAGGTGGTGTGGACCCACAGACAATGTCCACCCAACTCAAACATCAACAATCACAAGAGAAGGCAACATTGCAGAAGAAAACCAAGGCTTTAAAGACATCCTTGGACCCAATCACCCTCACTGAGGGGGATCTGCATGATATTGGAGAAACGGCGAGGGATGTCACCATGGAGGCCCTCCAACAGTTTGAAGAGTAGCAACAATTGGTCTTAGGGGCTCTCCAGACAGAGCTGAAGGATTTGTAGGTTTGCACTCCATAGGCTGGCACAGTTTCCACTAGCCTCACAATCGACACTTCAGCTACCTAGGAGATTTTGCACATAAGGGTAACCAACATAATATTACTACCAGATGGGGCACTTACTATAGAAAATGAGGTTGACAGGCCCATCGTTAGCAACCTAAAAGGGGTGGGATTGAATATGGCTATGCTCCCTTGAGAGATGCTCGATGTCTTGTAGGATGGAGTCACCATGGAACTTAAGGCTCGGGAGAGTCATGCTTTGCAGGTGATGAGCAAGCAGCGCATCAATATCAAGAAGTTGGGCCTACAGCACAAAGAGGCAGTAGAATAGAACAAGAAAATCATGTAGATAGTGGAGGAAGCTTGCCGAATGGTCCCAGATTTGGAAATTCAGGCAGAAGAATCGATTGAGGCACGCGCCCCTGCAAGTTGGCCACATGGGTGCACTACGCTCGAATAGAGATGGCCAGGATTCAACTACAGCTAAACCTGCAGATCGTAGAATTGTAGTAAAAGGCTCAACATTCAACTCCACTAGAAGTCAGGGAACAATGTGCCACCATTGTTACAACAACAATAGCGGTGATTGACAGTGTAGTAGCAGATTGTATGTGACTTTTTGAACAATCATTCGAGGTCCTAACCACCCTGTAGGAGGACCCAAATGTAGAGTGCCTAGAGATAGAGGTGCGTGAGCTATAACAATGATATGACAAGGTCAAAGGGACCACACAGACAGTCACCCTCACACAGAGGCTTGCACGAATGTAGGAGGCAAAGGCGCTTAAGGAACAGGTGGATGGTGTTCGGCACAAAGAAGTTGTCCTAAAAGCACACCTACAGCCATGGATAGATGAGGCATATATGATCACAAATTCCATTGAAGGAAATCTCATGACACTACAGGGAACTCAATAGAAGATTCAGGGCAGTAGTTTAGCAGTAGTCAATGAGAAGTGGTGGAAGAAGTCCAGCAGGCAGCCGCTCAGTGCACTGCCGAGGTTGTGGTCATCCACATGGAGCTGGGAGGTCTTCGCGTTAAGATCTTCACACCTACAGAGTGACTCGAGGGAAAGTCACAATGTTTTTGTTGGGGGCCTATTGGGTGCAAGATCCCCCAAGGGTAGTTTTGGCTCTAAAAGCCCATATTTTGGTCAAATTTTGTAATCTAAGGGTAAAGACTTCACATTTTGTAGTCACAGAGTGCGTAGGTGTTAAAGAGTCACAGGGTTGTTTGCCCTTATTTTGGAAATGTAATTTTGGCTATAAGAGATCTACCCATGGTCCACGGACCATGGGATTGTATAAAAAGAGCTACGCTCTAAGTCGTTAGGAGAAGATCGACATGAGATATGATGTATGAGAGATGTAAGGACTCTGGACACCACATATCTCCATAATGGTATGATATTGTCCACTTTGGGCCTAAGCCCTCATGGATTTGCTTTTGGACTTACCCCCAAAAGGCCTCATACCAATGGAGATATTTTTCCATCCTTATATATCCATGATCCTCCCCACTTCTAGTCAATGTGAGACTTTGGTCATATACCCAACAATCCTCCCCTCGAACAAAGGGCCATTGAGCCTCCCCTCAAATGATTATCCATCCGTCCACTCTCTAGCAACCAAGATTCTCTGCTCCAATGCGTTGGAAGCACACGCCTTACATGGAGCACCACCTGCTTCAAGAGCTTGCTCTATCCCAGGTCAACTCCTCTTCACCATGTTGGGACCAGGACACATCATAAAGAATTCGGAGCACACTGCCTATCTAACCGAGCTCATCCATGGATCCCATCGTGATATTACCAGGGCCCGCCACCTTCGTTCGGCATTCCGAGGATTCATCCACATGGCTAACTTTGGGGCGTGGCTCTAATACCACTTGTAAGGACTCTGGACACCACATATCTCCACAATGGTATGATATTGTCCACTTTAGGCCTAAGCCCTCATGGATTTTCTTTTGGACTTACCCACAAAAGGCCTCATACCAATGGAGATATTTGTCCATCCTTATATATCCATGATCCTCCCCACTTCTAGTCAATGTGGGACTTTGGTCATATACCCAAAAAGAGATAGCTCTATTGTAGAAGTCTAAGTTCGGGTTGTAGCATAGGTAGAGGCTCTACAACTGAGTGCATAAACCCCTGCAGCTAAGTGCACAGGGTAGGTCGAGTCTATAATATTATGGAATTATCAATAAAGAGTATTCTACAATTTCTGTGTCTTTATTTCTCGTTTATGCATCTTGTTATGTCGAGTATGAATTTCACTTGTAATGCTTATATGATGCACAAATGTATGTAAATTTGTTGATTAAGTAAACGCAAGTAAGAACATCTGTTTACGTGAAGCTAGCTAATATTGCTTAATATGATAAGTAAAACACTTAGCCTAGTTTGGGAGACATCGTAGTTCGCTGCCCTAGTAGCGCAAAAATCCCTAGGCCGCAGGTTAGGGCTGTGCAAAAACCAATTGTACCCTTTCCTGAAGATACTGAAGGGTGGAATAGAGGGCTAATCAACCTGTGTGAAGGCAGGTATAGCTAGAATAAACTGACATCACATCCATCTCAAGGGTGCAGAAACTTGGTTCCAGCATCCCCCCATACTGCTTTGGGTGAGACTTCAGTCTGCACTCCACAGGCTAATGCCGAAAGGGCTAGTAGTGTAGGGATTTATTTGGCTAACTAATGTTAAGGCCTAGAAGTCCATAGATGACACTTAACTTACAATTGAAATAACGTTACATTACAATGCACACTTACTCATGTGAGAAACATGGATTGAGCAAGCCATGAAAGATATGACTAACACTTGGTTCGTTCTGATGAGACCAACTCTTTGGCATGCTTGTGATGGTGAAGGTGGTGAGTTGATGCAAGCTTGTTCATTTGTGATGGTGTGCATGCACCTCATGGTGACATCTTGATGAAGCGAACTCTTGCCTCCATTGCAACTAGTGCATTGGTTCGCCTCCTTCATCCAATTCATTTGCTAACATGTGCATGGCATTCTTGGGTGTGGCTGAACCGGTAACACATTGACGCATAGTGTCTATGTTGATCTTCAAGTGTGTGTTGGTGGTCATGAGCATCAACTTTCCGAAGTACATGTTCAACTCCAGTTCAACTTGCTTCTTGTCTTCTCCTTGGTGTGTGTGCTTAATGGGTTGGATTGCATGCATGTGCACAATGACATGCATGCTATTGAATCCCTTGCATGTGATCAACAAAACTACTCACCATGTCTACTCCATTCCAGTAGCTGGGATGGATCTTTAACTTATATGGGTGCAGTTTCATTTGTGAGTGCATGTTGCACCCGCTATTGTTCCTGTTCCTACTGCAACTCATTCATCTATCTATGTAGCTTCAAGTTCATCCTTGAGTTGCTGCTTCAGCACATGCGACTCTTTCTTTGTTCCATTATCTATCTTCATGTGATCTTCATGTCACGCCATCACCTCATAGCCTAAGTCTCAAAGTTGCTTTCATCATCAGTGGATCTACTTGATCTTGCAATTTTGTTTTGTCTCTGTGTTGTCAACAACCTTCCTCTTGCATTCGTTGCATTGGTTGAGTTCACTGCATTCACTGCGTTCACTGCATTCGTTGTGTTTGCTACATTTGTTGTGTTTGCTGCATTTGTTGTGTTCACTACATTCGCTGAATTCGTTGTGTCCCCTGCATTCATTATGTTCACTGAATTCATTGCATTCATTATGTTACCTTTAGCTGCTTTTCATGATGCTTCTCACTATGATATCTTGATGTTCTTGTCTACGAACAACTTGATATCTTTGTGAGTAGGTAAGTTCATAGACATTTGATCAAATGTATCTCCAGGTGTGATTTTAATAGTGTCTTCGACCTTTCCCTCTTGGAAACCATTGTACCTACACCGCTGAGAGGCAGATGAACATCTGCAATACCTGGAGATATGTAAACACTCATGGAAAGAAATCTGTCAATTGAAAACCAAAATGAACTTGAGAATTGAATTTCAACATACCTGTGTGACTGATCATGAAGGTTACAAAATTTTGGCCGGGAGGTTGGGAGACTGACTGCCAAGACTATGAAAGGCATAGTCTGGGCTGCTGGGAGACTGGCTAACTTTTGGAATTGCACAATGCCTCCTTCTAGTCAATAGAGGACTCATCTGGTACCCTAATGGTCTAGCACCCTAGTTGAGAAGTAACATGAGTAGAATGATGCATCTACTATGTATATAGCACTTTCACCTCCAAGTTTGTACAAAACCTTGGGTTGATAAAGTAAAGCTGGTAGCCCTAGGAGTTGCAACATCCTTTCTGCAATATTGAGGCTTGTCACCTTGATTTTTGACTATGGTATCCTAAAAGAAAATATCTTACCTTGACGACATACATTGATGCAGATTGGGCAAGAAGCATTGGTGACTAAAAGAGCACTGTTGGAAATTCATTTTTCTTAGGAGATTGTCTTGTATCTTGGTTAAGCAAGAAACAATCATCTATATCTCTCTCCACAACTAAAGTTGAACACATAACTATACTTGACTATTGTACACAAATCGTATGGATGAAGGAAGCCTTGAAGGATGTCAAAATGGAAATAAACAGGCCTATCACCATATTTTATGAAAATATCAATGCAATTAGTCTCTCAAAAATACCATTCAGGCACTCAAAATTAAAACATATTCCAATTGAGTACAACTTTCTCTGGGAATAGGTTGCTGACCATAACATCAAAATGGAATATATTATCACTAAAGAAAAAGTTGTGGAAAGATTCACTAAACCTCTATCTCAAGAAGCATCTAAATATATTTGTCAAAATATAGGTTTCATCTCCCTTATATCCCAGTAGAGGATCCATTTTTTATTGATATCAAAGGGGGAGTAACAAGAAGTCAAGGGGAGATACAAGAAGTCGAGGGAAATAGTAGGAAATCAAGATAAGTGGCAAGAAGTCATCAAAATGTTTCCATCAATAACAAAGGGAGATATTCTTGAGAAAAAAATTTGTATTAACGCCAAAGGTTACTCAAATAAAAGAGTATAACAAAAGAATCTTAAATATCATCTTAAGCCCTTTCAAATGAAGAATGGAATCCCCCCTAACTCCTCTTCATTGGGCAGAAATGATTTTTTTAGGAGAAGAATCAATCTTATTAAACCCCTATTAAGTTGGCCCTCCTATAAGATATATCGGCTACACTTGTGTTGGGTCTGCTTTATTTAAGGGACAACAAGGCCTATAAATAATATTTCCTCTCTCCCATTCAACCACATAAATTCAATCAAGATCAATAGGATATTCGAATATGTGGAGAAGTGAATATAAAGGGTTCAACTTCATGAACCTAAGGATAAAGGAGCAAGGATTTTAACAATTGATTTTTGAAAACTTTTCTTGGTTTCTAGGGAAAACTTTAATCTATTGCAACCCTCAAATTTTAGCCTCTACCTTAGATATTTCCATCTCAGTTTTAGGGTAATCAAAGACTACTTTTTTCAACATTCCCAATGCCCTTTTGAGGTTAGTTACAAAGAAAATTAGGGCATGTATTATCTCAAAATTCAACCTTGTAGTAAACCTTACTTTGGCCCTGACGTCCCCACAACTCGACCCTATAATATCCCTACAATTCAACCTATGATTTGTCCCTGTGATATCTCTAATTCAACCTTTGTGTAGGGTCAATTTGGGCCTTATTTAAGCCTAGTACAAACCACATTTTTAGCTCCATGATAACCACTTTTGAACATTCTTTGTTAATTATCCTATATAAGTGTTGGAGTAGAACTTGTTTCCCATCTTGAACTCTAGATTAGAAGAACCTTAAAGCATCCTTTGAAGTCATCTTGAAACAAAAATAGATATTGTGAAGCAACCTTTGAAGTCATCCTGAAGCAATCTTTGGAACCATATTGGAGTATCCTTTCAAGTCATCCTAAAGTATCCTTTAGAGCCATTTTAAATAGTTATTTGAATCCTATCTTAAATATGTATGTTAACATGGAAAAATCATACACACATTTGTATAATCCATATGGCATCCAAAGTCGTCCATCAAAGAATATAGGTGAAGTCTTTCGAGCTGAAGACATCGTAAAACATAAAAAACAAAGTTTTCCAAAGGTCACAAGTATAAAATCGAACTACGCAGCCTATCCAAAGGTCAAAATTGACGATCACATTCTATTTTACTTCAATAGTCATGCGGCCAAAGAAAAATTTGACTCAACAATTTGGGACCACTTCACACACTTGGAAGATGATATTCCCTGACAGGTTCTAGTCAAGGATAGACAAATTTGAGTCACCCTAGAGATATGCAGCCCCCAAGGGATCCTCTTGTCATACTTATGGGCCATTTTCTCATTAATGGACCAAGAAAGGGAAGAGGCATTCAAAATTATATATAAATAGGTCATTGGAAGACCAAAGGCAAGGTAATGATATGCTAGAAAATTGTTCTTGTTGTAACTTTTTTGGTTTTTATAAGTTAGCATATTAGCAAAAAAATGAAAAATAAAAATATATTAAAATTGTTAAGTTAGGATATGGACAAAAAGAAAATGGAAAATAAAATGTTAGGAATATTTAGTATGATTTCCATATCAGAGAAAATGATAGGTTAGATTGCCCTAGAAAAGGAAGGAAAAGTAAATAAAATGCTAGGCAAGCAAAGAAAGAAAAATAATTGCTTTAGTTGAATCAGAAATAAATTTGAGGCAACTTCTTTAAATTTGCCACTAAAAGTTTGTTAAATCTTGTTAATAGAGGATAAGTTCTTAATTAGAAGTTTGATTTACTTTTATTAGAAAGTTTGATATTTGCAATAATCATTGCGTGCACAACTTTATCCAAAGTCTAAAAGCGACAAAACATCAAGTTAGCACATGATAAGTGGCCACCATCTTTCAATGGACAAAATGAACGCTGCCCAGATCAACAACGGAGGGATCATTTTGGACCCCCCACATTCATTACATGTCAACCCCATAGCATTTTAGACCCCCAAAGCACAAAACCACAAAACCACAAAACACCTTGCCCCCTTCCCCTCCCTAAAATCCCGCCATCAGTCAACCTTCAAATGGTCAACCATACCCATGCGCCACATCACCCATCCTTTACCCCTCATCCTCTTAGAAGTTACCACGTCATTAATCCACTGCGCTATATGCTCCCATCCCATTGCAAATGTCATTTATCTATTTTTCAATCTCGTTGGATAATTAACCCCTACTCCTCTGTCATAAATTTCATATGGTTAGTGTTTTTTTTTCCCATGGAAAAATTGTAATTTTATTCATATTGAGTAAAATTACATGTTGTAGATGCTGAATCAGCATATGCTTTATCAAAACTTGTTCTGTGCTTCAGGATCTAAAATGATTCTCAGTCTAAACTATGCTTTTCTACCTTTCTTTTTCTCCACTTTCCGCCAACCTTCATTGTTGTATGTGGCTATTACAATTTCCATGTGTGCTTCGTTTGTAATTTCTTTTTCAGAATCTAAGCTTTCTGTAGAGTGTGCACGCTTGTTGCATCCGATTTCTTGTCCTAGGCTGTATTTGTCGCTTTGCTACTATGGATTGATTTGCACTAATGCAGACCCCATCTGTTTTTCATCATTATGTGGTCTGTGTTTTGCATTATTTCCTGTATATTCTGCTTCTTGGGCTATGTTGATATCTTCTGTGTTTTCTTCTTCTGCTATGCCATCTGTGGTTGAAAACTGCCATCCTTTCAGCTTCAGTGGATGTCTTCTTTTCTTGTCTTTATTGTTTTGAGGGCACATACTTTGTAGATGGCTAGTCTAATGGCATATGCGGCATCTGAAAGTTGTGTTTTCATAATCAAGTGGCTGTGCCCATTGCTTTTCGTTGTGTAGTAAGAGTATGTGGTCTGGTAATCCTTGGTTGAGATCCACCTCCACACAGATCCTGGAAAATTTGTAGATGTCCTTGGGGAGGCGTTCATTATCGGCTTTTAAAAATTTCCCCAATGCATTGCCAATGTATGCTAATACTTTGAAATGCCAAAAGTGTAGGGGTAGGTTGTATAATTTTACCCATATGGGCATTTTGGAGACCACCATAGTGTTAGGGTCGAATTCCGGGAACCAAGGTGTCAAAAAAAGTCCAACATTACCCTAGAACCATGGTCCCTCATTCAATGCATATTCTTTGTCATTTACTGTATCAAATTTGACAATAAAGAATCCTTTAGAACAGAGATGGATGTCGCAGTTCGTTGTCCATATGGAGTATATCCATTGACGAAGGGCTTCCAGCTTGGGCCAAAAACCATTGAACCTGCATATCACAACTTTGGTTAAATAATCCTCATGTATTTCATTTACCTCAGGTGCAGAAATTGTTATTGCAGGGTTTTGTGCTATCTGCTCGATGATGTAATGTCTGGGGATTGTAACTTGTGGATCTGTATGTGCTTGTGTTTCCTTCTTCCCTTTCACTGCATCTTTGAAGGAAACAGGTCCTTTTGAGCTCGTGCCTGGACTGCCTCTGTGGAGTCTTGTGCTGAGGTAAATGGTTGAGTCTTTACCTATGCCATATCTTTTTAGTTTGTGCTCCTCCTGCAATATTCTTCCAGTGTAGATAAGGATTTGTTTGCATGGTTGGATTCCTGTTCTTTCTTGTATCCTCTGTTTGAGCGTTTTTGTCACCTCACAGCTCCCTATCCTGATACATATTGTGTTCCCTTCCATGGATCTGATAAAGATGTTGCTTTGATTCTCCTTGGGCACTTCAGGTGCATATGCTTCTAGATCTTTCGTGCCAAGAGCAAGACCCTGTATCAGATCTGTGATTTGGGACTGAGATCCAATGCGGGAGGGAGCATCTGTGTGTATATGCCTCCAGATCTGAGCTTGATGGGGGTTTTTCTCTCTGTTTAGTGCGAGATCTATCTGTTCTGTGGTAGATCGGTGATTATTATACCCTCCCAAGGTGTGAGAGGTCGATCCGGGCCCATGAATGGCAGGTATTCCTCGTTGGGGGGAGAAAGCCCCTTGCAGTACCCATGCATTTTCAGGCGTATTTCGATCTAGGCCATGATTTCTGTTTCCCCAATGATTGTTTTGCTCCTGTGCCCTAGAGTCACGTACATACAAGCCCCTACCCTTATGGTTTTCATCGATCTATTTTGTGGCTTGTAGAGTACTTGATCTCACCTTGTGCTTCATGCCACGGATCGATGGATATGTTACCCAATCAAGGCTCAATGGCGGTTGATCAGACAGATGAAAATCTAGATCGACATCATAATAATACAAATCAACGTTTTGATATGCAAAAAACTGGAATATTTCTTCATACCTTTGGCAGTGTCGGCGATTTTTTGTTCTGAGAGCTCCAATTTTCTATAGACAGCACCCTCACGATGCGTGATCTCGGAGGCAGTCACTTCCCTAGAACATACTATTAAGTGCCCGATCCGCATGCATTCCATAAGCACATCCAACCCATTTATGCCGATCGAGGGTTTACCAGCCGTCTTCACCGCCTGAGGAAGCACTGTATGCAACAGATCTGGCCCAAATCGCACCTCCATTCTTCTTATAAACCCTGACTGCTTCAGGTAACATAAAACCCCTTCTCTCGGCGACCCAAAAAAGACCAATGCAAGTCGTACGGATTCAGGCTTCTTACTTATGGAGACTCCGGTAGTTTGGCAGACACGAGTAAGACTGTGAGCCATCGCTACCGCAGAGATCCAATTTGTCGTTCATATGGTTAGTGTTAAATGATAATTAATCAATTCAACTTATAAATACAGTATGGCCTTACTATTTATTAATTCCCCCCCTGAAGCAATGCCACTGCAAACTCTAATTTCTTTTGTCACTGTGTTCTCTTTCATCCATTTCTCAATTGAGTCAGTTTTCCCATTTCCCCTGCAGTAAAATGGCCCTGAAGAGTAAATCAGAGAAATATGTTGAAGAGGGAAACCCATATACAACCCCACTTGATCTGAATCACCTTCCCCTTGCAGACTCTTTGTTCAAATTCGCAAACTGTGAATGTGAATTAGATTTTCATGAATTACATCTATGGCTAAAACAAAAGTACATAGATAAGGAAGACCCCATTCAATTCTAGGAGACACTCATTCCCCTCTTCTCCTTTCCAAAAACTCACCATTTTCCATATTTGATCACTTGGTATCAAGCCAGATATGATCCTGTGCAAAGAGAAATAATGAATTAGGATGGAAACATTCTGATCACCATTACTGTTGAAAATATCTATCAAATGTTGCTGATACTATCATTTGACTCCCTTAGCTACTTCTCACCAGCAACTCTCATGGACCTATATAAAAAACTTACCTTCCCACAAAGAGCTCTCATTTTTTAACTTTTTTCTACTAAAAGATGTTGAATTAACCAAGAGAAATCCACCTCATTCATCTTCTATGTTCCCTAAATCTACTAGACATATCATCTCCCTACTATCATTCCTCTTAGGTTATGAAAGTGATCAACATGTTGATGAATCCATCCTTGGATTCTTTTCTATTTTCAATAAGGAATATCAACCTGCATTCATGTACAATTATAGCCAGTTCTTGGCTGATAGTATATATGAGAAATTCATGAACTTTACCACACAAGGAGTATTCATGTATAGTTCAGTAATTATTCCTTTTCTTTTATTTCAACAAGAAGATTCATTACCCATTCAGCTCAACAAAAAATATGAACAAGGAGTGAATCAATCAGTGATTCACTGGACAGAATCAGTCAGAGAAGCGTCATCAAAGTTTTCATTTTCTAAGTTCATTGATTCTTCTGTTCATCCAATTCTTTAGTTACTTAACAATTAGATAGAGCTCAGAATTGGAGAAGAAATCAATAAAATTCTACATCTATCTGAACAGACCAAAACTAGTGACTAGTATCTATAATAGAATTACACTGAAATCAAGACATATGGTAGTGAATTGGCTCCATACAAACTGCCTAAATATGTGCCAATGAAGATATTCTCACTGGAATACATTAGGTAGATGATAAATATGGATTAATTTCACTTTGTCTCTGGTAAGAAAAAGTCACAGTTTTAGCTCAAAGCAAAGATAGGGTCATTCATTTGTAATACTAGTTCTATAGGCATAGAGGCAGATAGATTGTTAAAGAACATGAACCTTCAACCAAGTTTCACCTGGTCCTATGATCCTTTTGGGATCATTTCTGCATTAAGAGTTCAATTGAAAGAAACACCTTACAATCACACTCCTAGGCCAGAATTAGAAAAGTTTATGAACCAGGAGCAGTGCTCTGAGGGGACACTCCTGGAAATAGATGAACAAGCTGTAACTTATCCACAAGTGAACACTCCAATCACCCAAAATATTCAACACAAAAGAACTTGAGAATAAACTCCATCAATTATAGAGTTGATTAAAGAGTATTCTATACTACAAAATAAATTGAACACTAGATTCACAATGTCATCAGGGAGAAAACAACCAAAATTAATTGACCTTGGGGATCTAGTGGATATTTCATTAGCAAGGACTACAGATCCCAAAACTTCTTCTTCTTCAACTCCCTTTTCAGCAGAACCTATGGAGATAATTCATTCTACTGAGACCAACTCTATAGAAGATAGTAATATCTTCTCTAGATTTATGGAAATTAAGTAAAAGAATGAAACTCTTAAGTCAAAAATGTATAGTCAATTTTGGAAACAGACATCCACCTCTCAGCACAGGCTTCTCTCTGCCTTTGACAGTGAAATAGGAATAATGAAAATGTCTTTCTTGCAGGCTCAGATTCCATTTACCAAGTCTACAACAGACTACAAGAATACTATATTTTCATTTGATGTAAATCAGATACATCCTTGTTGGGTAGCGAAGGCCCCGCGTAATGGTTTTGGGGATCAAAGCCCACAATTTTTTAGTAAAAGTGTGATAAAGGCTCTGTGAGGTGCGGAGAGCACAAATTGTAATGAGTCAAGTCAAAGGGTTGTCCGCCCGAAAATAATGTAAGAAAATAGAAAGTGAGTCACCCTGGAGCAAGGCTCTAAGGTTAGAAGTCATTTTAGTTTTGGATCTTAATGTTATGGGTTTATGAAGGCAATATTCTCTCTAGTTCTATAAGTCTGGTTCAAGGGTGATGGTAGATAGATAGAGGTTCTATAGCTGTGTGTGCAAAGGCCCGGTAGAGTCTGCAACTGTGTGCCCCGACCCCTGCAGTTGAGTGCGCAAGGCGGATCTGGTTGTACTAAACAGTAGATCAATAAATATAATAATTTCTAAATCATTGTGTGCTTTATTGCGAATCTATCTATTGCTTATGTTCTAAATTTATGCACTATCTTTAGAGATTATGATTCTGTGCATTGGGTTTTATTATTAAATGTTTGCTTAAAGACTCTACGAGGAAGATCAGATCTATAATAAATTTATTAAAAAGAAAAGCGCATCTTCGCAAAATCCTGGCAACAAAACATAGTGGCAGTGGGCCACAGAACGGTTTGTGACCCCTCCAGACCACATCAAGAAATCCCAAGGGTGCAGAAACTTGGTTCCAACACCCTCCCATACTACCTCAAGTGAGACTTCAGCCCGCGCTCCGTGGATTGTTACCGAAAGGGCTGGTAGTGCGGGATTTGTTAAGCTAAAACACTTCCAAAACTGGGTCAGGCCCCAACAAGCAAACAAATGGTTCTGTTGTCGAGACCGAGATCTGCCTAAGGGATGTCTGATGTCAGAACACTGGAACCCTATGAAGAAAGAACTTGAAGATTGATTGGATCAGAAGCTTCATGAGTTCATGGTACAAGAAAACAAAAATCCGTGGATATCTGAGGAAAGGTGGCTGATCGCTACATATACACAGAATCCATGAGATATTCTTCGCATCCTTCTCAACAGAATTGTACAAGTGGATCGCAAGGCTAGATGATAGTCAAGGAAGGTGCAGACTGGATCATCCCATCATGTGGATGCCAAAGTTGGTACGTAGGCTGAAACCATCTGAAGATAAAATCACACGGGTAGTACATCACTAGTTGGATCGAATAACAGGAGGGTTTATCACCAAATTCGTGATAAACACAACTGTGAGTTAAAGTGAAGCAAGAAGGCACTTTCTCCAAGGACCGCAGGGTAAGTTCATAAAATCGCTGAATACTTGGATTAAAATTTTGTTATGTGAAAAATGGGTTACGCGCATCCATTGATTTCTGGGGTAACAAGGAGCGGAAGAGGCTACCGAGGGACAAAAGGATTAGAAAATAGTCCTTTTGAAAGAAAGCGAGGAGGAGCCCGTAGGGTTCTCTCTGAGAAGTGCAATCCTATTGATAAAGCAATGCATTCCACTGATACCACTGTCGCCCACGCCATCACCTACTTCACCTACATCAAACCCATCTTCACCTACTCCATCTCCATCACCACCAAGGATTGGAATGGCGAGTGTGATCAAGTTGCCAGTATTTAGAGGTGTAGGAAATGAGGAACCATATTAGTTCTGGTTCATGATAAAGGTTGTATGTGAATCCCAAGGTGTAATCGATGATAAGATCAAAAAGGCTACTCTGGTTAGCATGTTGTAGGACGGCACGTTGACGTGGTATATAAAGTACTCGAGCGATCACCCGGAATAAGAGAGATCCGGGATGCATTGAACAAAGAATTTAGCTGGCCAAAATTAGAAACACAGTCAATCATCGGGCTCAAGGAGATTGTGATTCTACCTAGTGAAACCCCTTGGGATCTAGATCAAAGATTAAAGAGTACAATCTGTGACGCTAACATGATGCTAATGGATGCGAAGCACTACACGTTGTTTGTGGTGTCTTTCACAAAACATCTGAGGATGGCACTATCATAGAAAAAGATCTCAACCCAAGCCGAAGCATTAGAAACAGCAATGAGGTTGCATGAAACTCCAATATAGGATCTGGGGTTAGGAGTTTAGCAAATCCACACGTAACTACAAAACCTATGCTTAGAGATGCAAAGTCTGAAACAATATAAGGCACCCTGGTCAAAGGCACGTGCAGAGGTGTGGTGCATAAAATTTAAATACCAGGGCCATGATAAGGATTATTGTCTGATATTCACGAACTATCTAGCAAGAGGGGGACCAATGCCATTACGAATAGAGGCACAAGTGCGGCTAAGCATGATGTCCACACTCTAGTGTGCGATCTGCTAGGTGGGAGGAAAGCACATCACAGACAACTGTCATCTATTTCAGAAACTTATATAACCCCCTCAGCAACTATTTTGAAATTTTTGTAGATCGATGGGCCATGACGAATGAAATTGCCAAAGTTATGAGTTGTTGATGGATCGAACACCTGCTTACAAGATTAAAACTGAGGCGCGAGGGAAGGATCCAGATGCAGCAATAACATGGGGTGGATTCTAGGGACGCAGACGGGGATGAGGAGGAATGGGACCCAGATGAGGGCGGGGACAATTAATCTGCTACAATTGTGGAGGACTTGGGCACTACACGTGTGATGACACGAACCCAACTGGAACATGTTGCCCGTACTATTACCAATTTGATCACGAAGCAGTAGATTTCCCCACACTAATTGCACAGATACAGGAAAAGGGGGTGCTTCAGGCTACTCTGACTCAGAACATCCAAATGATGAAGGTGAAACCATGCAAGGAGGATCCTAATGTGAACATGATGCTCAGAAGTGGTGCAACTACAGGAGAAGATAAGGGGAAGAAACCTGAGGAGGATGCACGGGTTTGCAAGCCCCCTACAAAGCAACCTGAATTTAGTTTGGAATGCACGACGGAAACATTTATGGAAGCTAAGAAGAGCTTTGCGGAGGCTTCTACTTCAAGTAGCAAGGATCAAACTGAACCGGAGATGGACACTTCTATGCTAACTACCTTTTTAGAGACATGCATGAAGCTACTACGGGACACTAAAGTGTTGAAGGGATTGCAAGAGTTGATAACTAAGTGCAGAGGGTCGGGTGAACCCCACATGGTCCGAAAACTAGGCAAGCATGCTTCGCGCACTAGTCAGGAAATGTAGTTGAATACCCAGATTGGTGACTATGAGATGGATCAAGTCGTTGGACTTAATGTCAGATGCAAATGTACTACCTAAACAGACCTGGGAGCGCATGGGTAGGCCTACACTACAATTGTCTCCTATCCAATTATGGATGGCAAACCAGCAAAAGATCCTGCCTATGGGGAGACTGCAAGGAGTTACAGTAGACATCGAAAGTGCAAGCACACAAACTAATTTTCAGGTAATAGAAATTGTGGATGACAGTAACCCGTATCCTGCATTGTTAGGGATACACTGGGCCATGGAAATGAATTGAGTCATCAACCTAAAGAGACAAAAAATGATATTCAAGAAAAATTCCCTCCGCGTAGTGGTTCCGCTAGACCCAATAGTAGGGTCGCACTACACTGAGCTTGTGCATGATGAGGATAGTGACGATGAACTGGACTGTATATCTACAAGATCATAGCACAAGATTAGGATTAGGTGAATCTGACAGTGGATGAGAGAATCTCATGGGAGTGCGATAGTTCCTACACATCCGATTCAGATGAGGAGATCGAACGATGGCAGAATCGATTGCATGAGGTGACAACGCCAAATGGAAAGATAATGGTTAGATCACTACACCATGTAACGATAAAAGCAAGGGAGTGGTCATCTGATGAGGGTGCAATGAAAGCGAAGGAACCGGTAGACCACTACGAAATGGCAAGTCTAGAACAAAAGCAACAGGGTGCACAAATGAGGGCACCGTGAGCAACCACTACTCAAAGGTGGAGTACACACCAAAAGACTAGGGGAAAGTGGCATTAATGTAGAAGGCAAGTGCGTGTATGGTTGGGAAGACAAAACAGGGTGAGCCAAATTTGAAATTGAAAGGGTATATAAAGCACGGGTGGCTTGTTACCATAGACCCTTTGGCCCCTTGCATAGTAAGTTGTTCAGGGTTCAAATAAAGCGGCACAAGATGAATGAGGTAGTTGTAAAAGGAAGCACATGGTTTAAATATCTACCAAAGGTATACAAGAGTCCCTACTGAGGTCGATATCCACAACCAAGGACATTATAGCTGAAATCCCTAAATCACCCAGGACATTGCGGACCAAGAAGAACCCACAAGTAGCGGACCAGTTCAGATGTCTCTGAAATCCGTGATTCAGCAAATTGTCAATGGAGGAAAAAGGAAAAACCGTTACTATTGAGAGCAATGAAGAGGAAGAAGATCCTCTGACCTATCTCGAAGTAATAGAACCAAAAGCGGAAGTGGAAGAAGATATCCATCCCATAAAGTGACCCAAGCATGTTCGTCCAAGGAAAGGGAAGGCCAAGGTACCTACATATTTGGATGTCGTTGACAACATACTTATCACCTTGTCTCTCCCTAAAGGGGTTCCACTTGAAGGCATGGCAACCGGCCGCATCCCTACTATGAAATTTGAAGACTAGGACCTTGCAAATACTGAGAGGTTTCCCCATTTGGAAACCAGTGAATTAATGGAACAAAGCACGGAAGGGGATGTTACAACACTATAGTTGCAGGAATGGCTGCAAAAGGTAGGAGAGGCTGGGCTACTCTGCCTCCTGTCAATTCCACATTTTCACTAGCCCCCCATTACAACATTGGTCATCAGGAAACTGCTTTGCTTGGTACACGATGGGTACTTATGGATAGAAAAACTCGTCCCCATCATGACAGAGTTCATTCATAGGATCTCTCAACTTCCCTATGAAGGCAGGGAGCCCATGGAAAACGTTGATATGATTAGTGATTTGACGATGACGGAAACCCTGAAAGAGAAATACAAATTGGAGAAAAAGCAAAGAGGGTATGCTATTGACAGTATTTTGTACAAAGGGGTTCACATTGCTACCTAGTTGCTGGCAAGAAAAGTGATGTGGAAATGTTGAGGCAACGAGGTCCCAACAATAGTCTTCGTGATAGCTGGGCAATGCGCAAAAGGGGAACGGTTCAATTGGGCGTAGTTCCTCTGTGACGAATTCCTAACCAAATGTAGGGAAGCCCAAGAGGAGGGTAAGACCTTCCACTATGCATGGTTGCTATTTTCCATCCTTTTGGTTACAAGTGAATTACTTGAAGATAGTCAGTTTCCTTCCCTGGACCAAGATTAGCCAAAGGCTACAAAATACTCGTCGCTCTGGGTGATGAAGGACGCCGCAAGAATCTAGGAAGTCAAGATTTTTTGCCTACTGATGGACATAAACATCTGACAGTGGATCAACCAGCAACCCTGTCTATCTACTGAGATATATGATAATGTGAAGAACGTAACCGATTTTAAGGCAAATATGCACCATGTATACATCTGGGTGTGCAAGGATCCAGAACAGACGTGGACCACACTTCCCTTCATTGCCATTGACGAGGCTATTTTTGTGTTATTGGATACTTGGCCACCGGTGTGGCACAGACTAGATACAGTAGGGCGCAATGAGACCACCATCCAAAAACAAAAGGTTGAGGCCAAGAACTTAGCACAATAGAAACATAATGAACAACACACTAAGGAAGTATAGGTGGCCCGAGAGGCAGCACAAACTTCTACAGGTAAGGTGATAATAGGAGGGGCTGCTACGACAGAGGATGAAAGAGGCCCAAATGTGACCATAGAGCCGGTCACGAATATAGGGATGGAATATATGGCGCAAACCACCACTGGTTTTCCCTTAAAATGACCATGGCTAACAGAATGGATCAAATCCATGGAAGAAGGCCAAGGTGTCTAAGTGGGACAGGGAACTTGTCAAAGTGACCGAAGGTGACCCGGGAGACATCGGGGATACAGTTCGCAAAGTTACCCAGGAGGTGTTCAATGAGCCCATGACAGAGCAGCAAACTATGTTGGGGGTGCTCTGCGCGCAACTGTAGGAATTCAGAGGATGGGCCTCACAGCCAAGAACCGTCGCTACCCATGGAGCTACGGGTATGTTAGTAACTGAGAAGCTTCTCCAGGCCAAAATGGCTAATACTAATGTACTCCCAGTAGGAGCATTAACAACAAAGAATGTGGTGGATAGAGCTGTGGTAGGTTGGCTTATAGGGCTTGGACTAAATTTGGCTAGTCTCCCACGCGAGAGCTTATACCAGCTCCAGGGCAGCGCAATGATGGAGCTTTGTGCTAAGGAAGGACATGCAGTACAAGTACTTAGTGAACAGCGAATTAACATAGAACAAATGAGCCTCCAATGTGACGAAGCGATAGCACAAAATCAGCAATTAGAGCAAATTGTGGGGGAAGCATGTTGTCGCGCCCCTGAGCTAGAGATTGCGGCAGATTTACCTGTTGGCATATGAATCCACAAGTTGGCCAGTGGGTTCCATGAAGTAAAGGAAGAAGCCATAAGGATCCAGTCAGCTCTCAATTTGCAGATCGCAGAGCTAAAACTGAAATCACAACCCTCTACACCACTGGAGGTCATAGAGTAGTGGAAAGGCATCATTCAATCTGGGCAGGAGCACGTGCTATTCAGGAGTGCACCGACTTATTGGATCAGTCACTTATTACGGTCACGTCACTATAGGAAGACCCAACCTTATAGCGGTTGGAAACATAATCAAGGGATCTATAACAAGGCTATGATAATGTCTGGGGGACCACACAGACGATTGTTATTACGCGGCACTTGGCCAAGATGAGGGAGGCCCAAGCTCTCAAAATACAAGTTGACGCCGCTCGGAAGAAGGAAGTAGTGCTTAAAGAATGCATCCAGCCTTGCCTTGATGAGGCATTCAAGGTTTCCACCAACATCAAGGGAAAGTTAGCGTACATGAAGGCAGTATATGAGCCCAGACAAGCAACTGAAACGAATACTGATCAATGGTGGCTTGCATAGAATGAGTACAACAGATGGCGGAAGATTTTGTTGCAAGTGTAAGTGAAGCGCAAACGTTGTTGAATAACCTCTGTGCGAAGATTGCCACACTAGCCAAGTGACTCGGGACAAGTCACGATGATTGTGTTAGGGACCTGTTGGGTAGCGGAGGCCCCACGTAATGGTTTTGGGGCTCAAAGGCCACAAATTTGGGTAAAAGTATGATAAAGGCTCCATGAGGTGTGCATAGCATGAATTGTAATGAGTCAAGTCAAAGGGTTGTCCGCTCGAAAATAATGTAAGAAAATAGAAAGTGAGTCAGCCTGCCCATGGTCTGCGAACCATGGGAATGTATAAATAGAGCAAGCCTCTAAGGTAAGAAGCCAGTTTAATTTTGGATATTAATGTTATGGGTTTATGAAGTCAATATTCTCTTTGGGTCTATAAGTCCAAGTCAAGGGTGTTGGTAGATAGATAGAGGCTCTGGAGTTGTGCGCGCAGAGGCCCGGTAGAGTCTGCAGCTATGTTCGCGGACCTCTGCAACTAAGTGCACAAGGTGGATCTGGTTGTACTGAAAAGGAGATCAATAAAGATAACAATTTCTAAATCATTATGTGCTTTATCGAGAATCTATCTATTGCTTATGTTCTAAATTTATGCACTGTCTTTAGAGATTATGATTGTGTGCATTGGGTTTTATTATTAAATGTTTTCTTAAAGACTATAAGAGGAAGATTAGATCTGTAATAAATTCATTAAAAAGAAAAACACATCTACACAGAAGCCTAACAATAGAACATAGTGGCGCAAGGATGTAGAAAGGTTTGCGACCCCTCCAGACCATAGAACAGTTTGCGACCCCTCAAAACCACATCAAGACATCCCAAGGGTTTGGAAACCTGGTTCTAGAACCCTCCCATACTACCTCGGGTGAGACTTCAGTCCACACTCCATAGATTGTTGCCAAAAGGGTCGGTAGTGTAGGATTTGTTTGGATAAAACACTTCTAAACCTGAGTTAGGCCCCAACAAGCCAACAATCCTATTGACCAAATGGATTTTCACAGGTAATCAGGTGATATGTTATTCTCAACTATGACTACAACTTCCATGTCTTGCATGCATAACTTTATCCACAATCGGAAAGCAACAAAACATTAAGTTAGTGCATGATAAGTGCCCTCCATCTTTCGACGGATAGAATGAATGCCACCCAGATCAACTGTGGAGGGATCATTTGGAACCCCCCTTAATCATTTCTTGTTAATGCAAGGGGGGGTCCAAAAACCTATTTTAATGGCAGCCAAATTTCATTACTTGTCAGCCCCATAGAATTTCAGAACCCCAAAGAACAAAGCCACAAATTGCCTTGGCCCCCCCCCAAAATCCCGCCGATGGTTCTCAACCTTCAAATGATCAACCATACACATGCACCACATCACCCATTTGTTACCTCTCATCCACTTAGAAGTTTCCACATCATTAATCCATTGCGTTATATTCTCCTGTCCTATTACAAATGTCATTTATCCATTTTTCAGTCCCGTTGGATAATTAACCCTTGCTTGTCTCTCATAAATTTCCTACAGATAGTGTTAAATGGTAATTAATCAATTCAAATTATAAATACATTATGGCCTTACCGTTTATTACTTTTCCACCTAAAGTGATGCCACTGCAAACTTTGATTTCTTCTGTCAATGTGTTCTCTTTTATCCATTTCTCAATTAAGTCAATTTTCCCATTTTCCCCGTAGTGAAATGGTCCCGAAGGGTAAATCACAGAAATATGTTGAAGAGGAAAACCCATCTGTAACACTGATCGATGTGGATCACCTTCCCCTTGCAGACTCTCTATTCAAAGTTGCGGACTATTAATGTGAATTCGGTTTTCATGAATTGCATCTCTAGCTAAAACAAAAGTACATAGATAAGGAAGACCCCATCCAATTCTGGGAGACACTCTTGCCCCCCTTCTCCTTTCAAAAAACTCACCATTTTCCATATTTGATCACCTAGTGTCAAGCCAGATATGATCCTGTGCAAAGAGTAGTAATGACTTGGGATGGAAACATTATGATCACCATTACTATTCAAAATATCAATCAAATGATGTTGATGCCTTCATCTAACCCCCTTAGCTACTTCTCACCAGCATCTTTCATGAACCCGTATAACAACTTACCTTCCCATAGAGAGCTCTCATTTTTGAACTTTTTTCTACCAGAAAATGTTGAATTGCCCAAAAGAAATCCACCTTATTCATCTCTTATGTTCCTAAAAGCTACTAGACATATCATCTCGCTATTGTCATACCTCTTAGGTTATGAAAGTGGTCAATGTGTTGATGAATCCATCCTTGGATTCTTTTCTATTTTCAATAAGGAATATCAACCTGCATTCATGTACGATTATAGCCAGTTCTTGGCTGACAGTATACATGAGAAGTTCATGAAATTTACCACACAAGGATTATTCAGGTATAGTTCAGTCATTATTCATTTGCTTTGGTTTCAGCAAGGAGATTCATTACCCAATCAGATCAACAAACAAGATGAACAAGGAGTGAATCAACCAGTGATTCACTAGACAGAATTGGTCAGAGTAGCATCATCAAAGTTTTCATTTTCTTAGTTCATTGATTATTTTGTTCATCCAATTCTTCAATTAGTCAACATCTAAACAGAGCCCGGAACTGGAGAAGAAATCAAGAAAATCCTACACCTATCTAAACAGACCAAGTCTGGTGACTGGTATCTATATTAGAATTACACTAAAATTAGGATATATGGTAGTGAATTGGCTCCATACAAACTTCCTAAATATGTGCCAATGAGGATATTCTCACTGGGATACATTAGGCAGATGGTAAATATGGATGAAGTTCACTTTGTCTCTGGTAAGAAAAAGTCACATTTTAAGCTCAAAGAAAAGGTAGGGTCATTCATTTGTAATACTAGTTCTACAAGCACAAAGGTATATGGATTGTTAAAGAACATGAACCCTCAACCAAGTTTCAACTGGTCCTATGATCCTTTTGGGATCATTTCTGTGTTAAGAGTTCAATTGAAGGTAACACCTTACAATCACACTGCTAGGCCAGAATTAGAAAAGTTTATGAACCAAGAGCAGTGGTATGAGGGGACACTCCTGGAAGTAGATGAATAGGTTGTAACTTCTCCACAAGTGAACACTCCAGTCACCCAAAATATTCGACACAAAAGAACTATAGAAGAAACTCTATTAGTGACAAAGTCAATTAAAGAGTATTCTATACTACAAAAGATTCATTAAGGAGCAGGCAACCAAAATTAATTGATCTTAGGGATCTAGAGGATATTTCATCAGTTGGGACCACTAATCTCAAAACTTCTTCTTCTTCAACTCCCTTTTCAGCAAAATCTATGGAGATAATTCATTCTACTTAAACCAGCTCTGCAGAATATAGTAATATCTTCTCAAGATTTCTGGAAATTAAGCAAAAGAATGAAACTCTTAAGTCAAAAATGTACAGTTAGTTTTGGAAACAGACATCCACCTCTTAGCACATGCTTCTCTCTACCTTTGAAAATGAAAGAGGAAGAATGAAAATGGCTTTCTTGTAGGCTCCAATTCCATTTCCCAATTCTACAATAGACTACAAGAAGACTATATTTTCATTTGATGTAAATCAGATACATCTTATTGACCAAATGGATTTGCATAGGCAAAGATGTGAGATGTTATTCTCAACTATGATTACAACTCCCATGTCTCTTCCTAAGCTTATAATTACCTTGTCAAATGTGCAGTCGCAACTTAAGATTGAGAAACTTTCATCTTTAGCTAAAGATAGCAAGTTAAAATCTTTAGAAGAGCTCATTTTTAAAATTGTGTATGATCCCTAAGAGTGTAAAGTTGTTGAAGAAATACTTAAGAAAAAGAATACAAAGATAACAGCCTTGAACAAACAATTGAAATTGCCTTCAATTGAGGATCCACAAACCAGGGAAATGGTAGAGAATGAACAACACTGAGAAGAGATGTTGAATCTCATTATAGAGAAAAACATACATATTAAAAGCATGGAATAGAAAATAGAACAATTCCTTAAGGAAAAAGAAGCGGCATAGCTTTCTGTAATTCTAGTAATAGTAGTTCCCATAGTGACTACAAAGCCAAGCTCATCTTCCACTAGTATTGCCTCAACAACAACAACAGTTGAAACATCAAAACTATCACAGGAATTGCAAGCACAAAAGAAACAAAATGAAAAGCTACTCTAGAAGTTCCAAACTCTAGAGTCACAGAAGGTAGAAAATGATACATTATATGTGGAGGAGATGCAGAAGTCACACAGGCTAGAACTCAGGGTTAAACAATTAGAGAGTAAGTCTCTAATGGCAGACACTTTGGCCCAAGCCAAAGAGGACATCTGGTTATATATCAGTCACTCCATAATAGAAGTATGGCCATCCATACAAATCATTTTTGAGTAGCAGGAGTTAATTGCCAAATGCAGGACAAAAATTGATAAGCAGAGGGTAGCATTGAAGACAAATCCTAAGGAAGCAACAAGAATGATCAAAGTATTGAACTCTAAGACTAAGAAAGAGTTACATGAAATCAATGTTTTATATAGGACAACTATTATTTTGGAAATTAAGAAAGTCCTATAATATAAGAATTTACTGACACAGTTGGAAACAAAATGTGAAACTTTGAACGTTGTTGTCCGAAGATTTCATTCCAAAGTCAATGTATTGAGCAAGAAAGGTTTACTAGGGTTACTATCATCAAATGATCAATTAGTAAAATTGGAGGATTATTGTGAAAGGTTATATACTATTGCAACAGATAATAGTCAATTTGCAGGGATAAAAAGAAAGATTACAGGGAAAGAGTTTTTGTAAGCCTTGAACTCTGACCTCACAATCAAACATGAAGTTGGACACCTTTTTTCACTTAACTGAATTTTGAAAGATATATCGAAGTTGATGAGATATTTAGAAGGACGATAAATCTAGAAATACCAAGTGAAGAGAGGTGGGATCAACTATGTGAAACAATTGATTAACTTTTTTATCCTAACAAGAAGACAACATAATAGCTTTTGGAGGGCCAGTCATCAACAACTCCCTGCCTAATAGGGACACATCATCCAACAGTTTTCTTTTCCTATTTTCCTTCAAGCTATTTTTGTAATCAGTTTAAGAAATTTTGTTTAGTATCTAAACTAGTATAAATAACTCTCTTCTATGAGTTATTAAGGGTTACACCCTTGCATAAAGCACTTTGTAAGCATCCAATGTACACATATTTTCTAGATCACAAATGATAAAGCAAAGGATTTTGAATTTTGTTCCATACAGTTTCATTTCTCTTGTAAGTTTTTCCAATGTATCTTTCATTTTTTATTCCACTTAGGTTTAAGTTTTATGAAGATAACTAGGTAAGTGTAACTTTGTTTCAGTTATTCTTAAATTCCTTCTGAAGTTATAATCATTAAATAGAATGGGTTACTGAACTATTTGTTGAAGTGCCTCCCTCTAAATCATTCAATTATCAATATCTTTATAATCTTAAGTATATTTTGTTTAAACTTTCATACATTGGTTGAAGGTTTTCCTACTTGTGATTATTTAATTTTCTATCTGAAAACTAAAGTAATCATATCCTCTTACTATTTCTACTTAACGTCAACGAAAACTTAAATCACTGTGTGAAATTAAATAGTAGCCCTTTGTTTACTGGTTAGTATTATCCAAAAGGTTCATTGTTATAATTTGTTTAATACATTGGTCCTCCAATTAAGTCAAAACCAACAAAACATTATCGATGCTTTTGCATAACCAATTTACCTTAGGTTATCTCAAAGGACAACATCAGATTGGTGTCAGTGCCAAGGAACGAAGGATTCGAGGCTAGATTTTCCTTGGGGCAACAATTTTCCCTTTCCTTTAAGGTGAATAAAGGATAAGGATATACGTAAAAATATTTCACCTGGCTATTCCACTGGTCCAAGATGGCTCCTTTTAAGCATACTAGATCACATTCTGATTCTGAGATTGTTAACCCTCTACCAGATCCAGAAAGACTTATTAGGGGAGCCTCTTCAAGGAGAAGGCAAACAACCCCTTCTTCTTCTTCAGCTTTACACCCTAAAGACGTCTCATCTATGGATGATTTTTCATTTGTGTCATCCCATCCTGATTGGACTGAACTACCTCCTAGGGTTTCTAAACTCCATTCTAGAGGAGTAGATCTTCCTTCAACCTTTTTAATACAATCACTTAAGTCATATCAAGTCCCATTCATTCTTATCAAATCACCTTCATTTGAGGAAGAATTGGGTTTACATTTTCTTGAATTCAAGCCTACAAACTTCATTTCTTCAAATCCTTATTCAATTCCATCAACCTCTACTAATCTTGAAGAGAAATTCTCTATCTATTCAAATCCTTTGTTTGCTAATAAGGAATACTTTCCACCAGGAGTTCAAAAGTTGGTTATTAACACCCCTTTGAAATCCTCAAGGACGTCTCCTCCTTCTTTCTCTCCTCTGCATAGTAATAACCCTACCAATTCATCTTCATCATGTTCCTCTTCCTCATCATCATCCACTCAATCACCCCAAACCCCTCCTACTATTATGGCTTTTTGACCCATTGTCAAAGCAAGGTATGTTTCTCTAGTTCTCCTTGCAAACTTGGCAAATTTTCCTGATGGATATCTAAAGCATTTACCAAGATTTAATGGAGAAATAGGTCCCTCAGTTGAGGATCATCTATCAGATTTCCTAGATTTTGCTGACAATATGAACATAGAACATGAAGATGTGTTTATGAGATTATTTGTGCAATCCTTAGAAAGAAATGTTAGGATCTGGTTTAGACAACTTAGAGCTAACTCTATTAGAACATGGAATGAGATCATAACTATCTTTAAAAACCAATGGGGGGTAAATAAAGACCCTGTCTACTTTCTCACTGAATTTGAATAATTGAAGAGGAACCCTGGTGTTGATGGTGTTGGACCCGCCAACATGTCAATGGGATCTCCCCTGTAAAAATTCCCAGTTAGACCTCAGACTGTTTGGTGTAGGAGTCCCATCAATGGGTCATAAATCAATGCCTTGATGGTGATATCACACAGAGGAAAGTAAGATAACTCTATTGGTAACAAGGGTTTGACCGATGCGGTGAGTCAAGGAAGGTGTATGGGAGGTTTTAACACATGGGGGTTGAAATGAGTGCACCCCTTGGCAACCTGTAACAGTACTCAGCTGGGAAGGGAACACACGAGTGAAGATTCATCACAAGGTGGAAAGCAGGTAAGCCGACAATCCAAAGTGATGGTTAAAACAACAACACATCTGCAACAAGATTCATATAATTGCATACAAACCGGTTCATACACAACTATGTAAGTTAAAAAAAATACAATGCTAATGTGTTGCCTCTTATTATATAAGGAAGTGTAAGTCCCAACCATACAATACTTCCATGTAAACCTGCTAGCCCTAACAGTGGGACATTATAGCCACATCTTCCTGCTCCTCCAAAGAGATGAACTAGCTCTATGCAGTGGATAAATGAAGTCACGTTACAATATTGTCCAAGCTCTCTCCAAGATAGTCTTATCGGAAGCTTGGCTGACAAAAATCCTATACAATGAGTTATGGGGGACTATTTATAGTAAAGGGTGAGGTGACCCTTGACATTCCCCTTTGTGATAGTTCATCTACCCTCATGACTCTTCATCTACTCTATGACTGTTACATCCAACTATTGACACGTGACTTACACTTGACATGATGTTACATTACAATGCACATGTACTCATGTGAGACAACATGGCTTGAGAAAGCTATGCAAGAAATCACTGACACTTGGTCCCTTATGATGAGACCAACTCTTTGGCATGCTTGTGATGGTGAAGGTGGTGAGCTGATGCCAAGCTCGGTCATCTGTGATGGTGTGCATGCACCTCATGGTGACATCTTGTTGAAGCGAATTCTTACCTCCATTGCAATTGGTGCATTGGTTTGGATCCTTCATCCAACTAGTATTCTAACATCCACATGGTATTCTTGGATGCGGTTGAACCAGAAACAAACTTATGCATAGTGTCCATGCTGATCTTCAAGTTTGTGTTGTTAGTCATGCACATCAACTTGCCAATGTACATGTTTAGCTCCAATTGGACTTGCTTCATGTCTTTGCCTTAGTAAGAGTGTTAAATGGGTTGGATTGCATGCGTGTGCACAATGACATGCATGTTGCTGAATCCCTTTCATGAGATCAACAAAACTGCTCACCATGTCATCCGTGAGTGTATGTTGCACCCAATGTTGTTCCTATTCCTATTGCAACACATTCATTTTCCTGTGCAGCTTCATGTTCTTCCTTGAGTTGCTGCTTCAGCACATGCAACTCCTTCTTTGTTCCATTATCTGTCTTCATGCAATTTTCATGTTGCGTTGTCACCTCATATCCTGAGTCTCCAAAGTTTCTTTCATCATCAGCGGATCTGCTTGATCTTGCAGCTTTGTTCTGTCTCTGTGTTGTCAACAACCTTCCTCTTGCATTCGTTGTGTTTGTTGCATTCATTGTGTTCATTGCATTCGCTGTGTTCACTGCATTTGTTGCATTCTTTGCATTCGTTGCATTCATTGTGATCGATATGTTGCCTTCAGATGATGTTCATGATGTTTCTCGATGTGATATCTTGATGTTATTGTCTACGAACAACTTGATATCTTCATGAGTAGGTAAGCTCATAGACATTTGATTCACTGCATCTCCAGGTGTGCTTTGAACGATGCCTTCGACTCTACCCTCTTGGAAACCATTGTACCTACATTGCTAAGAGGTAGATGAACACCTGAAATACCTAGAGACATGGAAACAATCATGGAAAGCAATCTATCAGTCGAAAACCAAAATGAACTTGAGAACTAAATTTCAACATACCTGTGTGACTGATCATGAAGGTTATGCAATTTCGACTGAGAGATTGGAAGATTGGCTGCCAAGACTACAATAGGCATAATATGGGCTACTGGGAGACTGGATGACTATTGGAACTCCACAATGCATAGTCCATTCTGGCTGTTGACTTCTGGAATTATGCAATGTGAAATCTCAACTGGCAATGGCTGCAGGCTCAATGACTACATTACGCAATTTTCTGGGCCAACAGTCACTATCCCTCAAAAATGCACAAAACAATCTTGGAGGATAGTACCTGGGTAGAAATGTGCATTTCTGGAGAGGAAGGCAGTGCCTTCCCTCCCCAGATTGCGCAATGTTGTCTCAATGAAGGCAGAGTCCGAACCAAGGTTGGTCTGACTCACCAACGGGAAACTAAAAGAAAATATGATAGTGGATGCATGGCAACACTTAGTGAAAGTAGAACTGATTAACAATGCATGCAAACATGAATGAAAGATTCAGTAAACAGATCAACATGCATGTGGGTGAGGCGAGTAGCCGAATTAGCGCATGTTCGTGAAAAATAGTTTCATACTTGCGACAACAGTGAGATGTCAATGAAAAATGAAATGGTGCTAGGAAAAGCCAGTATACATGTAAACAACAAAAAGCATTCAAATAAATCAAGAAAATAGTACTCATACAAGTGAAAACACAAAAAGTGACATAAATGCAACACAAGGCATGGAAAGCGGGATTACCCCAAAACAACTAAGTTGAATGTGCTGATTGATCCTAGATGTGATGTGGGATATCAGAGTTGTAAGGTTGATGTGAGGAATGAGCTCAACAACATCCAGTTGATGATTTTTTATAACATTGAGGTTTTGACGTGCATGCCACAAATCCAGGGAAAGTGACACTTGGTGGGAGGTTTCTGAAATGATTCTTGCATGTAACCTCTAACTACTAAAAATAGATCCCTGAAACAAGGGATGCCTTTGCATTTTGCCTTGGGAGAATTAATCCATTCATGCAAGTCAATTTTGCTCGGTCTCGAAGGGAACCAGTTAACTCAGTTACACATGCAAGAGACTACTCGACTACTGGGAGAAAATGTGCATTTCTGCCTAGGAACTGGGCTGGCTACCCAGGAGATTTATGTAGTTTCTGGGCAGAGCAACTGATTGCCACCCAAATTTGTGCAAATTTTGGGCTAAGTAGCCCTGTTGGGGAAAATTGGGCAATTTTCACTATGAGTGTTGACTGGAAGAATTATGTAATTCTGGAGCCCAACAGGCTGCCATACAGGATTGTGCAATTTTTGGAGGGAAGGATGGTTTCCCTCCAGAATTGCACAATTTCCTAGGGGCAGTTGCTTAGCTTGCAGTTGGACCAAGTTTGGATGATCACCCTATGAGGGGAATGCATCGAGCTATGATCGACAGGCTGCCTTTGTGCAAGAAAAACATTGAAGCTTGTGAACTTGATGAAGCAAGACTAGCTATTGTGAAAAGTTGGTAGGGAGGCTCCAAAACGATGCCACTGCAAACTATGATTTCTTCTGTCAATGTGTTCTCTTTCATCCATTTCTCAATTAATTTAGTTTTCCCATTTCCCTCGTAGTCAAATGGCCCCGAAGGGTAAATCACAGAAAGAAGTTGAAGAGGAAAACCCATCTGCAACCCCAATCAATCTGGATCACCTTCCCCTTGCAGACTCTTTGTTCAAATTCGTGGATTGTGAATGTGAATTCGATTTTCATGAATTGCATCTCTGGATGAAACAAAAGTACATAGATAAGGAAGATCCCATTCCATTCTAGGAGACACTCTTGCCCCTCTTCTCCTTTCCAAAAACTCACCATTTTCTAAATTTGATCACCTGTTGTCAAGCCAAATATGATCCTATGCAGAGAACAATAATGACTCAAGATGGAAACATTCTGATCACCATTACTATTCAAAATATCAATCAAATGTTGTTGATACCTTCATCTGACTCTGTTAACTACTTCTCACCAACAGCTCTCATGGGCCTGTATAACAAACTTACCTTCCCATAAAGAGCTCTCATTTTTTAACTTTTGTACTAGAAGATGTTGAATTACCCAAGAGAAATCCACCTTATTCATCTTCTACTATCCCTAAAGCTACTAGACATATCATCTCCCTACTGTCATACCTATTAGGTTATGAAAGTGATCAATGTATTGATTAATCCATCCTTGGATTCTTTTCTATTTTCAGTAAGGAATATCAACCTGCATTCATGTACAATTATAGCCAGTTCTTAGCTAATAGTATACATGAGAAGTTCATGAACTTTACCACACAAAGAGTATTCAAGGATAGTTCAGTCATTATGCATTTTCTTTTGTTTCAACAAGGAGTTTCATTACCCATTCAGCTCAACAAACAAGATGAACAAGGAGTGAATCAATTAGTGATTAACTGGACAAAATTGGTCAAAGAAGCATCATCAAAGTTTTCATTTTCTCAGTTCATTGATTCTCTTTTTTCATCTAGTTCCTTAATTACTCAACATCCAGACAAAACCTAGAATTGGAGAAGAAATCAAGAAAATCTTACATCGTTCTAAACAGACAAAGATTGGTGACTGGTATCTATACCAGAATTACACTGAAATCAGGATATATGGGAGTGAATTGGCTCCATAAAAACTGCCTAAATATGTGCCAATGAGGATATTCTCATTGGAATACATTAGGCAGATGATAAATATGGATGAAGTTCACTTTGTCTCTGGTAGGAAAAATCACAGTTTAAGCTCAAAGCAAAGGTAAGGTCATTCATTTGTAATACTAGGTCTGCAGACACATAGGCAGATAGATTGTTGAAGGACATGAACCTTCAACCATGTTTCACCTAGTCTTATGATCCTTTTGGTATTGTTTCTGGATTAAGAGTTCAAATGAAGGAAACACCTTACAATCACACTCCTAGGCCAGAATTAGAAAATTTTATGAACCAGGAGCAACAGTCTGAGGTGACACTCTTGGAAGTAGATGAACAAGTTGTAACTTCTCCACAAGTGAACACTCCAGTCACCCAGAACATTCAACACAAAATAACCAAATAAGAAACTCTATCAGCTATAGAGTCGATTAAAGAGTATTCTATATCATAGAAGAAATTGAACAGTGGATTCACAATGTCATCAGGGAGCAGGAAACCAAGATTAATTGATCTTAGGGATCTAGGGGATATTTAATTAGTAGGTACCATTGATCCCAAAGATTATTCTTCTTCAACTCCCTTTTTAGCAGAACCTATGGATATAATGCATTCTACCGAGACCAGCTCTACAGAAGATAGTAATATCTTCTCCATATTTATGGAAAGTAAGCAAAAGAATGAAACTCTTAAGTAAAAAATGTACAACCAGTTTTGGAAAGAAACATCCACCTCTCAACACAGGCTTCTCTCTGCCTTTGATAGTGAAAGACAAAGAATGAAAATGGCTTTCTTGTAGGCTCAGATTCCATTTCCCAAGTCTACAACAGACTACAAGAGAACAATATTTTCATTTGATGTAAATCAGATACATCCTATTGACAAAATGGATTTTCATCGGAAATCAGTTGAGATGTTATTCTCAACTATGACTAAAACTCCCATGTCTCTCTCTAAGCTTAGAACTGCCTTGTCAAATGTATAGTCATAGCTTAAGATTGAGAAATTTTCATCTTTAACTAAAGATAAAAAGTTAAAATATTTAGAATAACTCATTGTTAAAATTGGGTATGATCCCCAAGACTGTAAAGCAGTTGAAGAAATACTTAAGAAAAAGAATACAGAGATAACATCCTTGAACAAAAAGTTGAAATTTCCTTCAACTGAGGATCCACAAACTAGGGAAATTACAGAGAATGAAAAACATAGAGAAGAGACATTGAATCTCATTATAGATAAAAACATACAGATTAAAAGCATGGAAGAACAAATAGAATAGTTTCTTAAGGAAAAAGAAGCAACACAGCTTGTTGTAATTCCAGTAACAACAATTGACATAGCAAGTACAGAGAAAAGCTCATCTTCCACTAGTATTTCCTCAACACCAACAACAATTGAAACAACAAAACTATCACAGGAATTGCAAGAAAAAAAGCAAAGAATGAAAAGCTACTCCAGAAGTTCCAAACTCTAGAGTCATAGAAGGTCAAAAAAGATACTTTATATGTGGAGGAGATGCAGAAATCACATAGGCTAGAACTCAAGATTAAACAATTAGAGAGTAAGTCATAAACAACTCCCTAGAGGACATCCGGTTAGATATTAGTCACTCCATAGTAGAAGTATGGTCATCCATACAAATCATTTTTGAGCAGCAGGAGTTAGTTGCCAAATGCAGGGCAGAAATTGATAAACAAAGGGCAGCATTGAAGACAAAGCCTAAGGAAGCAACAAGAATTATCGAAGTATTGAACTCCAAGACTAAGAAAGTCCTACAAAAGAAGAATTCACTGACAAAAAAAAAAAATGTGAAACTTTGAACATTGATGTCCAAAGATTTCATTCCAAATTCAATGTATATAGCAAGAAAGGTTTACCAAGGTTACTATCATCAAATGATCAATTAGTCAAATTGGAGGATTATTGTGAAAATTTATATACTATTGTAGCATATAACAGTCAATTTGCAGGGATAAAAGACAGATTACAGGGAAATAGTTTTTGTAAGCCTTGAACTCTGACCTCACAATCAAACATGAAGTTGGACACCTTTTTCTCACTAAACCGAATTTTGAAAGATATACCGAAGTTGATGAGATATTTAGAAGGACGGTAAATCTGGAAATACCAAGTGAAGAGAGGTGGGATCAACTACGTGAAACAATTGATTAAATTTTTGAACCTAACAAGAAGACAACAACATAGCTTTTGGAGGGCTAGTCATCAACAACTCCCTGCCTCATAGGGGCACATCATCTAATAGTTTTCTTTTCCTATTTTCCTTCAAGCTATTTTTGTAATCAGTTTATGATATTTTGTTTAGAGAGTTTTCAGCGAAATCACATAAACCATCTTTTGTCGACGCGTTTCGAACCAACCAGTGTGGTTCATCGTCAGGACAAGTTATTATGGATGAACCACACTGGTTGGTTCGAAACGCGTCGACGAAAGATGGTTTATGTGATTTCGCCGAAAACTCTCTAAACATTATTATGGATCACAGAAGTCTAAATTCCTTAAGATATTTTGTTTAGTATCTAAACTAGTATGAATGAATCTCTTCTACGAGTTATTAAGGGTTACACCCTTGCATAAAGCACTTTGTAAGCATCCAATGTACACAACTTTTTTGGATCACTAATGATAAAGCAGAGGATTTTGAATTTTGTTCCATACAATTTTGTTTCTCTTGTAATTTTTTCCAATGTATCTTTCATTTTTTATTCTACATATGTTTGAGTTTTATGAAGATAACTAGGTAAGTGTAATTGTGTTTCAGTTATTCTTAAATTCCTTCTGAATTTATAATCATTAAAGAGAATGGGTTACTGAACTATCTGTTTAAGTATTTCTCTCTAAATCATTCAATTATCAATATCTTTATAATATTAAGTATATTTTGTTTAAACTTTCATACATTGGTTGAAAGTTTTCCTACTTGTGATTATTTAATTTTCTATCTGAAAGCTAAAGTAATCATATCCTCTTACTATTTCTACTTAACATCAACAAAAACTTAAGTCACTGTGTGGAATTAAATAGCAACCCGTTGTTTACTAGTTAGTATTATCCAAAAGGTTAAACATCACTGTTATAATTTGTTTAATACATTGGTCCTCCAATTAAATCAAAACCAACAAAACATTATAGATGCTTTGGAATAACCGATTGACCTTAGGTTATCTCAAAGGACAATAGTTCCCTAGCAATCCTGTGTTCCATTGTTGAAGAAGAAGTAGCATTATTGTGTTTGCCAAATTATTTCTCAATACTCCAATATTCATGTGGAGAGGATTTCACCATTGATAGACCCTTTATACTTATTTGAGAGAGAGGAGAATCTTACAAAGAGAGTGAAGAAAGGAACCTCCTTGTTGAGGATTTTGAGCACCATTGCTCAAATCATTCTCTCCAAGTGTTTATTATTTATCTATTGTATTCATCTTTTACTTTTAGTAGTCATTAAAGGAATCCCTTTTCCATTACTGTGTTGACTTGTTTTATTCATCAATCATTACTTATGTGTTTGTTTATTTTTTTTTAGTTTTTATTGTGTATGCATTTCCTTAACCATTTACAATTCTTTTTTTACTCATGTTTTTCCATTAACAACAACCATTTATATCTATGATTTTTTTGTAGGGAACAACTAGCTACTAAGAAGGTGTCTTTTGGTACACCATTGCTACAAAAACACTACCACAGATTTGGCAACTCTGCTGGTCTTTTTCTTTTACTCTAATGGTTTTTTTTGCAGTACCTCCTCTCTGCATTACCACCTCTTGGTGCATTCATCATCTCTCTAGAATTTTTGTAGGACCTTCTAGACTTGTTCTTGGCCAAAAAGCTTGATTGTTCAATCTTTTTTGTCATCCATGTTGCTTTTGTCTAAATAGAACCGCACATGTGTCTATGCATAGGAAAACCCACATGGTTTACAAGGAGCACAAAAGACCATTGTAATTTTCCTTTCCTGGGTGACTGGCAGCCTTTAGTGAATTTCCTTCACCTCTACATATTTTATAGTTAGTTTAGATTGCCTAACTGCTTTACTAATCACGATTAGTAGAGTAATTATCTTTTCTTTTTATTTTTCATTTTTCACATAGCTTAATTAGAGGAAAAGTAATTTTCCACATTCTTTTGCTATTTTTCAACTTATTTTGCTATTTTTCAAAACTCACATGGCTTAATTAGTAAAGGAGTAAGTGTGTGTAGTACTATTTGGGGCTATCTGACCCGTCTAGTGATCGGTACTAGTAATTGACTATCAAGAACCTAAAGGCTCGATTTCTCCCATGGGACGAAGGTATATTAGTGGCCAAAATTAGGCTATCCTTTCCCTATAGGTGGAGGTGTAGGCAACATTAAATCCTCATCTATCACATTGGTTGATTCTTTGGTTGTTGGAAAGTGTCACTTGTTCCCTTGGGATGTTACCCCAATACCCATCAGAAGATATCTCTGCAAGGGCAATTACTTTGAGAGTGGTAAGGACGAATAGGTCTTCATAGGATTTTTTATTGTATGCAAAAATAAACAAAAACCATTTGTTGTTTGATTGATCACACAGCATAAGTTAACATGAAAGTAATAATTTTATTTTTTGATTTGTTTTATGTGTGTGATTTACTTTTTTTTATATTTATCCCCTTCCCTCATCACACAAAGTGACACACACTCTACCTGACACCATAGGGGATGCCACGACTCCCCATCACTCTAGACATTTCCAAAGTCTCCCTCCATTATTGGGAGGTGTTCCAAGTCTCTCATCATTTAGGCATAGAAGAAACTACATAGCCACCATTATAGGATCATCCTTTATCACTACAACTTTGATTGGGACCCCTCCTAATCAAATCAATCCTTCCACTACCCCTCACGAGACTCAGCAAGCTACTCTCAAGGGACCCCTCACACTACCCATAAGAAAAAAGTAAAGAACAAGCCTAGGGTATAGCTTGCATGGGGGGGGACAATGAGCAACAACTCCCACAAGAATTAGTAGGGGGAAACTCTAACCAGAACGCAAACCAGGGACAAACCAATAATAACCCAAAAAGGAAAAACAAGAACCCTAGTATACGAACTAATCATGATTGTGCCATTTGCGGGAATTATGATCATTACACACATCATTTTGTCAACTCCCTAAGTTGAAGAGGATGAAAGACAGTGGGGGGCAAGGGAGGCAGAAATACAGTAATGAAAAATCCTTTCCCCCATCAAGGAGTGGTAAATAGACAGTAGGAACCCTCCCAAAAACACTATTAGAATCCTCCTGGGGGAAGTTCCTAGAATACCTCAAGTCACGACATTTACATGGTAGAGGGAGAGGTTCTCCTACAGATGCAAAACCAAGATTATAGAACTCCACCAAAATCCAGCCCTTCCACATCGACCACTGCAACACTTACAACGCCTTTGACAATCCCTATATACCCCATAGAACCCATACCAAAGATGCTCAAAGTACCTTTACAGTGAATTGGACATAACTCAAAGGTTTCTCACAGCTATAACATAGTTGATAACTTAACTCAACATCCTTTAGCTATGTCAACATTGGAAGTCTTGCAAATATGCCCAACCCAATAGAAATCCCTACTTTTTGCATTAGGATAAATCAAACATGTCAATTCTTGTTTAACGGCTTTTGACTTAGATAAAGTTACCCCACGTCTTCCATTGGTTGTATCTTTCCAAATTATAGTATCATTCTAGAATATCACCATACACCAATGCATAGTCAATGAGAGAGAATCCACATGTATGTCCAAAAAAGTTTGGAAAAATATTGGATCTTCCAAACCCAAACCATCTGACATCACTCTCAGAGCCTACAACGTATGCCCTTTTGTTCTCATAGGTCTATACCAAAATGTTGCAATACAACTTGCTGGTAAAATGGTGCTCATTGACATAGAATTCCTAGATGCATAGTTGGATTACAATATCCTTCTTGGACGAAGTTACATGTATGAAATGAAGGTAGTGGCATCTTCTATTTTTAGGATAATGATGTTCCTTCATGATAGGAACCAACTCACATACTATGAGAAGAACACATTAACTGCCCCTGATGGTATGCTACCTTTCACTAGTTGTTCTCATGAGTTGGTCACAAACTACATTAAATTCGGACTTGGACAATTTAAACCATCAATGCTCCTTGGTACATACCATAGAGACCCACCTTTGTTGGAAGACACTCCTACAACCATAGGAGCCCTGGTGTGAATGATGAGTTCATTAAACACCCCTTAAGATTAGGTACTAGTTCCATATACCAATAGCATTGAAATTGTTGATTCTACATTCCTACCATACGTAATCACCCTAACACCCTTCTTATACCCTCCACTTGGTTTTTTCTTATTGTTGGGTAGCGGAAGCCCCGTGCAATGGTCATGGGACACGAAGCCCACAATTTTGGGTAAAAATAGGGTAAAGACTCTGCGGGATGTGCGGAGTGTGATTTGTAATAAGTTGAAGTCAAACAGTAGTTCACCTAGAAATAATGTAATGAAATGTAAATTGAGTCGTCTCGCTAGTGGATCACGGTCCATGGGAAGTTATATAGAGTAGATAAGTTTGGTTGTATGTTTTTGGATCTGGCATGTAATGGATTTTTGAGGGAAGCATTCTGAAAGTGTTTGTAAATCTAAGTCGAGGGTTTAGGTAGTGGATAGAGGCTCTGCAGCTATGTGTGCAGAGGCCTGGAAGAGTCTGCAACTGTGTGCATGGACCCCTGTAGCTGAGTGCATAGGGTAGATCTAGATGTACTGGTGATAAGTGGAAATAAAGATAAGTTCCTTTTGAGAATTCTGTGTCGAATCTGAATTATCGTGAATCTGGCATTTTGTATGAATAATAAGACTATTATAATCTATGTGCATATGATTGCTTATTAAATACTTGTGATGCTAGGTTTAATCTTAATAAGTAAAGTGAATAAATATGATAAATGTTTGCTTAAAGACCATTCTAAAGTAGATCCGAGTTGCAATACTTCATCCAATAGATTAGATTTGTAGACTGCGCGCTAATAAACAGTAAGAGATATTCAGGATTTGCGTGAACACAGCGCAACGCGAAGTTGCAGAACGGAGCGTGAAACCTCCAAACCACATCTAGATATCCCTAGGGTGTAGAAACCTAGTTCCAGCACCCTCCCCTTCTACTCGGGTGAGACCTCAATCGGTGCTCCACAGGCTGTTACTAAAAGGGCTGGTAGCTACAGGGTTTGCTTGGCTAAATAATTCGTCTGAACCTGGGTCAGGCCCATATAAGCCAACAAATGGTTCCATTGCTAGGACTGGGATCTGCCTAAGGGGTGTTTGATGTGGGAACACTCGAACCCTACAAAGGAAGAGATTGAAAAGTGGTGGGATCTAAAACTCCACGAATTCACAATTCAAGAAAATAGAAACCCACAAATATCGAAGGAAGACTGGTTGGATTGATATAGATACAAAAATATTCACGAAGTCTTCTTCGCGACATATCTAGTAGAAATGTACGAGTGGATCGCAAGGCTAGCTGATAGCATGGGAAGGTGTAGATTGGACTAGCCTATTATGTGGACCCCATAATTGGTGCACAGGCTAGAAGCCACAGAAGATAAACTCGCATGTGTAGTAGATCATTGGCTAGATTGGGTAATAGGAGGATTTATTACTAAGTTCCTGATAGATACAAATGTGAGTTATAGCGAAGCAGAAAGGCAGTTTCTTCAAGGACCTCAGGGTAGGTATATCAAATCATAGAATATTTGGATTAAGATGCTTTTGTGTGAAAAATAGATTATGTGTGTTTATTGATGTCTGGAGTAATGTGGAGTGGAAGAGGTTACCGCGGAATGAGAGGAATAAAGAACAGTCCTTTAGCTTCTATTTCCCAGGAAAGCGAGGAGGAGCTCACGGGGTTCTCACCAAGAAGTGTAGTCCGGTTGATCACGAAGCGCTTCCCACTAATACCACCTCCATCCACGCCACCCCCCACATCACCTTCATCAAATCCATCCACACCAAGCCCGACCACACCCCAACCCCCACCTCTACCAAAAGTCAGAATGGCGGGTGCAATCAAACTGCCAATATTTAAGGGTATAGGGAATGAAGAACCTGGGTGATTCTGGTTTGTGATACAGTCTGTATGGGATGCCCAAGGCATAACAGATGAGAACATCAAAAAGGCCACCCTAGTGAGTGCACTATAGGACCGCGTGTGATGAGGTACATAAAATACTCAACCTATCATCCGAATAAGGGAATAACAGCAATTTAGGATGCATTAAATAAAGAGTTTGGCCGACCAAAATCAGTTATTGGGTTCAAGGAGATCGCAATGTTGCCTGGCAAAACTCTGTGGGACCTAGAGCAAAGGTTAAAGAGCACTATTTGTGAAGCCAATATGACCTTGATAGATGTGCAACATTATGTGTGGTTTGTGGCATCTCTGACACCACATCTGAGGATGGCTCTATCACAACAAAAGATCTCAACCCAAGTCGAGGCATTAGAGACAACAATGAGTTTACACGAGACTTCAACACTAGATCCAGGGTTGGGAGTTTAGCAAATCCACGCACAGCTCCAAAACTTGAGTTTAGAAATGCAAATCTTGAAGCAAGAAAGAGTGTCTCAACTAGAGGTATGGGCAGAGGTAGGCTGTATTAAATGTAAGAGCCAAGCGCACGATAAGGACCATTGCCCTGTCTTCGCAAACTATCTGGCGAGGGAAGGCTTGATGTTGTTAAAAGTGGAGGTACAAGCATGACCAAGTGCTGCACCTGCATTCTGGTGCGCGATTTTTCAAGTGGGTGGGAAACATGCAATAGATAATTGCCACCTATTGCAAAAGTATACCCAGACCCCGCAGTAGTTGTATTGCAACTTTTGTCGATCGATGGGACACGATGAGTGAACATGTCGAAGTTATGAATTAATGATGGAAAGAACCCCAACTTATCGAATGTAGACTGAAGTGCGAGGGGGATTTCAAGGATGCAGCCAAGGAAGAGGAATGGGGCCCGACCAGGCCATGGGCAGCTGATTTATTATAACTATGGAGAGCTAGGACACTACGCTTGTGACTATACTAACCTGACTAGGACTTCGTGCCCCTATTGTGAACAGTTTGATCATGAGATGGTAGACTATGCAACGTTAATTGCCCAAATACATGAAAAGGGAGTGCTACAATCTCCTCCAACCTAGAATGTCCAAAAGATGCGATCAAAACCTCACGAAGAGGACCCCAATATCAATATGGTACTGAGGAGTGGCATGACTACAGAAGGAAATCCACGAAAAGAGTGCGCAGAAAGTAGGAAGAGGCGAGACATGCTTACAAAGGAACCTAACTCTAAGCTAGAACCAAGGATGGGGACACTGAAAGAAGCTCAAAGGAGCTTCACGGAAGCCTCTAATCCAAATAGAGGGATCAAACAGGACCTAGAGTGGACCCCTCCATGATTACTACCTTTCTAAAAATGTGCATAAAAGCACTACATGATCATAAATTCGTTCAAGGATTATAGGAGCTAATCATGAGGTGCGTCAGCTCGAGCAAGCCACATGTAGTCCGGAAAATAGGAAGACATGCTCTGCGCACTGAACAGGAAATGAGATTGACAGCGCAAATCGGTGAGTATGAAATGGATCAGGTCATCCTAGACTTTGGCTCGAATGCGAACATATTACCTAAACAAACCTGGGAGCACATGGGCAAGCCCGCATTGCAATGGTCCCCGATTTAGCTATGAATGGCCAACCAACAAAAGATCTTACCAATGGGCCGATTGCAAAGAGTGACCGTAGTTATCAACGGTGTAAGTACACAGACCGATTTCAAAGTCATAGAGATTATTGATGACAGTAATCCTTACCTTGCACTGCTCAGAATTGATTAGACAATGGACATGAATGGGATCATTAACTTAAAAAGGTGGAAAATGACGTTTGAAAAGAAGTCACTGTGAGTAGTCGTTCCATTGGACCCAAGAGAAGGAGAATGCTACACCGAACCCATGCACGATGAAGAAAGTGATGATGAACTGGATTGCATTTATCAGATAATAGTGTAAGACGAAGATCCAATGCATTCCACAGATGGTGGAAGAGTTGCCTCGGAGTGCGATAACACCTATACAATGGATTCTGATGAGGAGACTAAGCGATGGCAGAACCGGTTGTAGGAAGCTATGACACTAAAATGAAATATGATGATTCGGTCCTTGTGACACGTAACTATTGAGGAATGAAAACAACCAGTAGAGAGCGGAACAAGAGATGAAAGGTAGCTTGCCCAGCTTGGCACTTTATGCATAGTACGAGAGCAGTATAATGTGTAGGAAGACGTGTTGCGCGCACCTGGAGGGGGGCCACAGAAGCTGAAATAGAGGAGGTGGTTCCAGGTACGGACTAAAGGACGTGCACGACAACCAAGTTGGTATAGAACGATCGTCCATCAATGGAAAAGGGTACGGGTGCTCATCAGGCACCCATCAAACCACTCGAACCTACACGGATCAAAGGTCTACAGGGTCAGGTAGGGAAGTATTGTTACAACCAAACAACCTAGCATAAATACAACCCACCCTCCTAGGGACAACATCGATGAAAGGATTCAGCAGCTCTGGGAAGCCATCTTGCGTGGTAAAATGCAACTTGGAAAGTTAGAAGCAACAGAGGCCAAACTTCGCGCACAAAGGGCAAAGTTAGATGAAGCAATTAATAAGCTACTGTTAGAAATCACCTACGCGAAGGAACTAATGAAGGAAATGGACATGGCCGACTCTCCTACCCTGCTACAAGGAGTAACATTGCTATCATGGTTGTGCTTGAACCCGGGAGTACAAGGATGCATACACCGCAATCCGTTAGTAGAATCAAGGGAACGCAATGGGTGCTCGTAGCCTAGGCAAGCTGGGAAACAGAAGACTCGTGTGAGGGATCTGCCCATTTGACTATCCATACATAGCCAAGTCCCAATGCCCCACGCAGTTGGAAGAGGGCGCGAGATTATAAAACAGGTTGTTGGGAAGCTACGCGACATGGCCACAACATACATACAAGAACTGCACTTGCATCCCTAGGCATTCGCTGCCACGAAGGAAAGATGGAAAGAAACAATTACAAGTATTGTTCATGATATGATGGCCCATTTAAGGCACATTGGAGCAGGCAGCAGCAATTAAGTCAGAAGAATACCTGACAAAATAGCATATATGAGCTATTGCAAGGGAGAACAGCTAATTTTAAATTTGGAATCATATATAATCATAGTAAAGGTCACACCACCAAGCTTTACTATCTTACAAGAAAGTCGCCTTGGGCCCGAGACAAGCGCAAGATGAGTGACAAGCAACTCGAAACAAGTCCGTCGTTTCAGGCATTGAAAAAACATTACCATGAAGTAATCCTCAAAGCAAAAAACCCTACCTAGAGAATCCACAAGAAGCCATGTTTCAAGCAGCCGAGCTCCCTAAATCACCATGGATGCCGAAGACCAAGAAGGACCCTCGAGTTCCAGAACTAGTAAGAAGGTCACTGTGACACCTACACTTTAGCAAGTTCATAATGGAGGAAAATGGTAAAACTGTCACAATTGAAAGCAACGAGGAAGCCAAAGATTTTCCTACATATGTTGAAGAAGTAAACCCTTAGGAAGACCCCATCCAACCAGTGCGCCGACCCAAATATGTGTCTCCAAGAAAGGGGAATGTGAAGGTACCTACAAATCTGGATAAAGTCGACACTATGATCGTTACCCCAGCTCTTCCAAAAGCAATCCCAGTGGAAAGCTCGGTGGTTGGCCGAGTTGCGACAATGAAATTTGAAGATTAGGACCTCACAGATACAATAAAATTTCCCCATCTGGCAACTGATGCACTAATGGAGCATAGTTTCGAAGGGATGTGATGATGCTACAGCCAAAGGAGTGGTTGCGGAAGGTGGACAAAGCCAGGTTGCTCTGTCTCTTATATATTCCTCACTTTCTCCAGCCCCTATCACAATGTTGGTCATAAAGAAGTTGTTCTGTTTGGTTCACGAGGAAATATTATGGGTCGGAAAACCCATCTGCATCATAGCTGAACTGGTTCATTGAGTTTCGCATCTTCCCTGCGACGGAAGAGACCCCTAGGAAATTACTAATAGAAGTGGTGATGTCGCAATGATAGAGAACATGAAAAAGAAGTATAAGCTAGCAAAGGGGCAGTCACAGTACATCATTGACAACATTTCAAATAATGTGGTCTACGTAGCCACTGAGTTGTTGGGCAGGAAATTAATAAGGAAATGTTGTGGCACTGAGGTTCTGGCAGTAGTCATTGCACTTGCTAAGGAATGTGCAACTAGAGTTCGGTTCAATTGGTCACGGTTCCTCTATGAAGAGTTTCTGACCAACTACCGAGAGGTTCAAGAGGAGGGAAAGACCTTCCATTATGCGTGGTTGCTCCTGTCCATTATGCTGGTCACTACTGACTTACCCAAAGATAGCGAGTTTCCTATTTTGGACCCAAAGTGGTCAGAAGCTGCTAGATATGCTTCCCTCTGGGTGACAAGGGATATGGGTCAAATTCAAAACATCAAAATCTTTTTTATATTAATGGACGTGAATGTGCACCAATGGATTAATGGGTTACCTCGCTTGTCCAATGGGACCTAGTAAATCATGAAGCATATTGCCGAGTTTAAAGTAGACATGCAACATATTTACATCATGGCGTGTAAGGACTCGACATGAGCATGGACCTCACTCCACTTTATTGCCATTGATGACGTTGTCAACGGGGTTGTTGATACCTGGCCACCAGCATGGCACAGACCAGAGGCATTAGAGCGCAATGAGGCTGCTTTCCGGTGGCAAAAAGAGGAAGATAAGCATGCCACGCAACAAAATCAAAATGAAGAGCTCGCAACAAAAGTTCAGGAAGCTCGCGAGGTAGCACTGGCAGCAGCAGGAAAGACACCACCAGGAGGGACTACGTCGACAATGGCCAAAAACAGTCAGAAGCCACCCGCTGAGACAGCTATAGCTGAGCCACCAACAACTAGCACAGATTTGACTTTGAAGCAGCAAGCACCACAAGAATGACCGAAGCCATGAAAGAAGGCAAAGGTGTCCAAAACAGGCAATGGAGTGACCACCTTAACTGAGGGGGACCTAAATGATATAGAAAACACTATGCGGGATGCCACTCGGGATGCAGTCGATGAGGCCATGTCAGAGCAACAGATTGTGTTGGGGGAACTTCGTATGCAACTACAAGCACTAGGAACAAGGATCACGCCAAGTGCTACTCAGGGGCTTCCTGGTATGACAACCATTGAACCATTGTTAAAGGCCCAAATGGCTCATTTCATCGCAATTCCAGCAGGAGCATTGATCACCACAAATGCGGAGGACCGCATTGTGCTAGGACGACTTAAAGGGCTGGGACTAAATGTGGTTGCTCTACCATGAGAAATTTTGCAGCAATCCAGGACAGAACCACAATGGAGCTTCATGCTAGGGCTGGTTGTGCTGAACAAGTGCTCTAGGAAGAGAAAATTAATATCAAACAACTGTGCCTCCAACAGGACGAAGCAGTTACACAGAAGCAACAAGTAGAGAAGGTAGTAGTAGAAGCCTGCTCGAATTTCTGTGAGCTAGAGATTGCGGCGGAATTGCTTATTGAGACACAAATGCAGAAATTGGCTACTAGGTTCCAACACGCAAAGGAGGAGGCCGCACGGATCCAACTCAAACTCAGCTTGCAGATCGCAGACTTCAAACTATAGGTTCCACCAATGATGCCACCAGAGATACTAGAGCAATGCAGAAAAAGTATCACTATGGGGAGCACAATGCTCACGCGTTCAATGGAGGAATGTATCAAGCTGCTAAATCACTCACTTGTTATGCTCACCTCCCTTCAGGAGGATCCCACACTTCACCAATTGGAAACTAAGGCCTGCGAGCTCCCGCAAGCTTACAATCAAATTAGAGGAACCGTGTAGACCATTGCTATTACACAACGCTTGGCTAAGATACGGGAGGCTCAGGACCTGAAAATCCAAGTTGATGCCGCCAGACAAAAGGAAGCATTGATTAAAGCCTGTCTCCAACCATGGCTGGATGAGGCATCTGCGATTTCAACCATTATAGAGCACAAGGTAGCCCACAAGCAGGCCAAGTATGCCACCATGGAGACAACAGATATAGGGATTGAGGTGGCGGTGACAGACGTGGAATAGATGCAGCGAACGATAGAAGAGTTTGTTGCTATCACTAGCGATGCACATAAGTTGTTAACCAATCTCCGCGCAAAGTTGTTCAAATCAACTGAGTGACTCAGGTCGAGTCATGAGGATTGTGTTGGGGGACTGTTGGGTAGTGGAAGCACCGCGCAATGGTCATGGGGCACAAAGCCCTCAATTTTGGGTAAAAATAGGGTAAAGACTCCGTGGGATGTGCGGAGTGTGATTTGTAATAACTTGAAGTCAAAGGGTAGTCCACCAAGAAATAATGTAATGAAATGTAAATTGAGTTGGCTCACTCGTGGATCGCGGTCCATGGGAAGGTATAAATAGAGTGAGGCTCTTTGGGTAGAGTAGCTAAGTTTGGTTGTATGTTTTTAGATCTAGCATGTAATGGGTTTTTGAGGGAAGCATTCTGAAAGCATCTGTAAGTCGAAGTTGAGGGTTTCGGTAGTGGATAGAGGCTCTGCAGCTATGTGGGCAGAGGCCTGGATGAGTCCGCAGCTGTGTGCGTGGACCCTTGTAGCTGAGTGTGCAGGGCGGATCTGGATGTATTGGTGATAAGTGGAAATAAAGACGACTTCCTTTTAAGAATTCTGTGTTGAATTTGAATTATCGCGAATCTGCCATTTTGTATGAATAATAAGACTATTTTAATCTATGTGCATATTATTACTTATTAAATACTTGTGAAGCTGGGTTTAATCTTAATAAGTAAATTGAATAAACTTGATAAATGTTTGCTTAAAGACCATTCTAAAGTAGATCTGAGTTGCAATACTTCATCCAATAGATTAGATCTGTAGACTGTGCACTAATAGACAGTAAGAGATATTCGGGATCTGCGAGAATACAGCGTAGCGCAAAGTTGCAAAACGGGGTGCCAAACCTCCAAACCACATCTAGACATCCCCAGGGTGCAGAAACCTGGTTCAAGCACCCTCCCCTGCTACCTCAGGTGAGACCTTAGTACGCACTCCATGGGTTGTTTTCGAAAGGGCTGGTAGCTGTGGGATTTCCTTGGCTAAAGAGACTATATAAGCCAACACTTGCACCAAGTCATGGCAACACTCACATTGCAAAATATGGTTTTGGCGATACCAAGATGGTATATGTCCCCTCAATCCATATCGGAAAACTCATGTATCACCTTGACAAGCATCATTCCTATAGCCCCTCCTTAGGATACCACCCCACAAAAATCAATGCATGCATCGACACCAACTAGTGCCAGAAAAAGGGATAAACAAAAAGGAAAGGAAGTGGAAGTTTCTAACTCTTCCTCCTCCAGGGTACCTCCACCCTGTGCTTTGTAAAGTAATTCAGCACCCTACCAATATGCGCCCTAAGTTAGATGAGTTAAAATATCTTCTACATGCCCCAAGAACTCCGGTGAACCCACCTCCACCTAATGGAGAAAAAACCACAGTTGCATGTCATAAGGCATTACACACCAACCATGCATTCGCTATATGTGTGTAGTGCAAGAATTACACTCATCATTTCCTTGAAATACCTTGATATCAAGATGCTTTAAGTGCACTCACCCAAGCTAATATCATGCCCCCATCACTTCCTACCACACCAATGGTAGATGATGGATCCAAAACCATATTTTATGTTTCCAGAGAAAAGGATTCATGCTCATATACCTCTCACTCCCATAGTCACCCAACCTCCCACCATATGAGGAGGAAACTAGAATCAGTGACACCTCAACCTGCCTCGTTATGCACTTTATGTGACAAACTAGACCATTTCATTAACCAATGCCCTAAGTTATAGGAATTTAGGAGGTATTAACCTACACTTCACATTGTCCCTAGCAATAGGTCTAGGCATAGACGTCATATTTGCCACAATTTTGCATGAAACCATCATACTCAGTGTTTCCCACATCTTCCTAGATTTTGTGAAACATTGGATTTTATACATCGATTTATCACCGAGAACTTGGAATTAGCTGAATCAAATACCCAATCCATGGATAACACCACACTTGTGGGGGTCAACGAATTTAAGACCATCTTATGTGTATCGAGGGAAAAACACCACCTACGATATAGCCAAGCACCCATCAACATGTTACCTCCCACCACCATCAGTTCAAATCTAGAAGGAAGACCAAATGACCTCAAGAAGTATTGTTAAAATCACTGCACATGTGCGCTCTATGCAATAGACCTAACCATATGATAAACCAATTATGGTAATTGGGTAATATTAGAGTCATCATTCACTTGTTGGTCCATATTTTGAGACCCACTTATGTGAACCATGCTAGACATTCACTCCATCAGTGCCACATCTGCTGCCAATCACATCATACGTGAAATTTCCAATACCTTCCACATTTTTTAGCAACGAGAAAAACATGTTGATACTAAGATCCAATGATTGTCTAAACCCAAGAATGGCCCACCTCATGAAACCAACCATGCATCATCATCTCATACTATGGGTGATACTAACACCCACACCATTTATTATGTTAGCACTACTTCTCCATGCAATATTTGCACTAGTAACTCTCATAGTTCCGAGACAAGTATTATGTTACAAACATTTAGGCAACTTAGGATTCAGCACCAACCTCACATGGAAGAAGTTACATTGGCTCCTAGGACACCAATTTTTTCACGAGAACCTACTCCCACTCACCATCAATCTACCATTACAGATATTCTACCACTACTTAATGTTGACAACACGCAACATCACATAGATTCATTTCCTCTTCCGTAGGAACCATGATCCATGTTATCTTCTCTTTTCGTGTCAAGACTGCTAAACCCACCACAATGGTGGTATCATCACTGATTGTGAAAACCCATCCCATCTACACATTTTCAACTTCTCTAGGTTCTATGGAATCAATCACTGAATCATTTTCTTGCTCGTCTTTCAACACAACTTAGACGAAACTCCTTCCTCACAAATTCATGTAACGTAGTTCAACATTAGATAGTATTTTTTCACTCAGATGAAGATATTTTGCAGGCCATGATAGAGCCAAAGTGTCTCTGGGATGCCATGCATCAATTCTCTTTCTTCCTACATAAAAAATCCTTTATACCTATTAATGCGCTAAACCATGATATTTGTACCATAGAGTCAAAGGATTTCCTACCACTAGGATAGGTAGATTGGTTTAAAAATCCCATCCCCACACTAGATGCATTTGAGGAAACCTCTAATATCTCACCTACCATTAAGGGCAATATTTCAAACAAACCTGACATTGTCGAAGACGTCCTCATTGGGGGCAACATGCTCCCCACAAGAGGTAACCTCAAAAAGAGCCCTATTTCAAGAATATAATGATATCTTTGATGGACTTACTCTGAGATGCCAAGCATCAATCCCACCATCGTGGAGTACCATATTGGCACATGGCTCGATGCTCACCCCGTCCAGAAAAACATCATCTCCACCCTTCTAAAGCCAAAGTAATCAAGTAGGAGATTAATAAACTCCATAAAGCTGGCTTCATCTATCCTATCACTTACACTTCTTAGGTTTCCAACCTTGCACCTGTCATAAAAAATAGGGCACCATTAACATTTATACTAATTTTTTAGATTTGAACAGAGAATGTCCTGAGGAAAATTACCTTGTACCATTCATCGACCAAGTTATCGATGCTTGTGCCAGTCATGAAGCATTATCCTTCATGAACAGGTTCTCTGGGTATAATCAGATTCAGACTCGCCATACATATCAGTATAAAATAATCTTCACAACCCCTTAGGGCACATTTTCTTATTGAGTCATGCCCTTTGGTCTTAAAAGTGTTAGCGCTACCTTCTAGAGAGACATAAATTGCATCTTCCATGATTTTTTTATCTATCCTCGCCTATTTGGATGACTAACTATATGATCCAAAAAGTGCACCAATCATTTGGAGGAATTCCACCTAGTCTTTCAGAGATGTCAACAATACAACTTACACTTGAATCATCTCAAGTTTGTCTTCTACGTCAACATGGGAAGACTAGTAGGATTGATTATTTCCTATCATGGTATTAGAGTTAACCTTCTCAAGTTCAAGGCCATCCAAGAAGTGACCCCTCCAAAAAATTTAAAGTAGTTACAAAGCTTGCAGGGTAAGGTCAACTTCTTACGCTGCTTTGTACCTGACTACGCCACTTGTGCACATGGCTTCTTATTGCTCCTTCATTAGGAGATTCCTTTTCACTAGAATGAGCAGGCACAAAATTTGTTTGAAGCACTAAAATATGCATTTTCTCAAGCTCCATTGGTTATCCCCCCTAACCACAATAAGGACTACACTCTTTACCTATAAACATCTGACGCTTCAATTATAGGGGTATTAGTTCAAGAATAACCTGATAATAGAGAGCACGTAATCTATTACATCAACAAGAACCTCTACAGGCTTGCCTTGAAGTATGGGTTAGCCAAAAAGACCTCCTTATCCCTAGTACACTCTGTACATAAGATTTGGCATTACATCATCTTATGAACCACTATTGTAATAGAGAATATCAATCCAATGAGGTATTTTCTCACTCATCATATGATGAACCACAAATGTGCCTGATGGGTAGTTATTCTGCAAGAATTTGACCTAAAATTTGTTTCCCCCAAGGGTAAGGAGGTGCTTACCCTTAACGAGTTCATCACAGATCTCCCTACAGAGACCCAAGGGTTCCCTCTTAATGATGTCTTTCCTAACAAACACATTTTCTTTTTATTAACAAATGACCCCTGGTATGACGACATCCTCCTCTTTCTACAGACTCAAAAGTTCAAACCTCATCTCAATTGTGACGATCAGAGACGCATTCACCACCAAGCCCCCATGTTACCTCCTCATGGGAGATGTCCTTTATCGTCGATGCATCGACATCATCCTATATCGATGCTTTACTCTTGAAAAAGCTAAGCAGGTCTTAAATGATTTCCACAATGGATCTTGCAGCAACCACCTACTGGGGATCACCATCACTTAGAAAATCCTTCATGTTATTTATTTATGGCCCACCTTGTTTCATGATTGCGTTCAAGTAGTCAAGATATGTGAGCGATGCCTAAAATATGCCCATAAGGCACAAAATCCACCTGCTCCTTTTCACCTGGTCATCATCGCAAACCCCTTTTCTAAATGGGGCATAGACTTCATGACTTACAACCCTCCATCTTCAAGTGATCATAAGTACATTGTGCCATGTGGTTGTTGTCCTTTACTTCACTAAATGGGAAGAGGCAATGCCCACATATAATAACACTGCCAATAATATTGCATAGGTTTTTTTTAACCATGTCATAACACGGTTTAGTGTTCCCAAGGAGTTGATCTTGGATCATTGCAAACATTTCGAGAATGAGATATTTTAGGATTTATCCTAACATGTTGGTTTCTCTCATGAGTTTTCTTCTCCATACTACCCTCAATCCAGCGGTCAGGTAGAGGTTGTCAACGAAGTTCTCAAAACAATGTTATAGTGTATGGTGAACAACCATAAAACCAATTGGCACCACATGGTGTTTTCAACCTTATGGGCATATCGCGCCATAGTCAAATCATCCATGGGATTCACACACTTCCATTTAATCTACAAGGTTTAATTTTTTCTACCCATCAAGTGTAATATCCCTACCTTACACTTGGTCAATGAACTCCTCTCCGACACCACACCTTTAGAGAAAAGGTTGGTGCAGCTAAAACACAACGATAAAATTCAATGAGTGTCCCTCTAGCATAATGAAGCACAAAATAAATATACCAAGGCCTCTTTCGACCACACTGTCACCCCTCGATCATTCACTAGAGGGGAGTTACTCCTTCACTAAGATGTTGCCAAAGAAGCTTTAGGACTAGGGAATTTTGATACATTATGGAAGGGCCCATACATTATTAAACACTACCTACTTAAGGGGGCATACATCTTAGCAGAGTTGGATGGAACTTGCCTAAAAAATCCCATTAATGGGCTCTACCTTAAAAAAATTCTATCCCTAAACATGTATGCACCATGGCTTATTTTTTATGATGACCATCTCATCATGGATGTAGACTAAAATCACTTTTTCATCCCGTGTCGCATATGGATCACCCACCAGCCTATCATTATGGGTCCATCAATGGTGCTTCTCGATGATCACAAAACCTCGCCGCATCACCCTCGGCCATATAATCTCATTATCTGACACCCTTTCACCACAATGGGCTCTGTATCAAGAAAACCACCAATAATCAAGTTGAATATGATGTCATCATAGGCCTTTTGGCTGATGCCTCCCGTTTAAGTATCAGTCACCTACATGTGTTCCATGATTCCCAACTTGTTGTCTCATAGCTGAAAAAAGCCTTGAAAGTACATGATACATGCCTTTTTTGGAAATACCTGCATGCACAAAGGTTAGATCGTGGTTTTCATCATATTACATTTTCACATATACTAAGAGATCAAAATCATATAGCTAATCACATAGATAATCAAATCCTAGACTGGAATGTATCACATAAATACCATCATCAAGACACATAAACCATAGACATCATATCCATCAAATAAATGTAGAAACACATCACATTTATAGAGGCATACACATCATAACACATCATGAGAGCCGCAAAAAATACTCATTTCATATAGATATATCAAAATATTTGTGTACAAAAAATATATACATCTACTAACACGTGCCAAAAAAATAAGTCATCAAACAAGGGAGCATCCTCATAATGGGTTCTTTCCCTAGTACATACATCCAAAAAACATCTAGGGTTGAGGCCCACCACCCCTAGTGCCTCTCACTCAATTAGATCCATAATGATCATGACCTAGATGCTCCCATGATCAACAAATTTGGGCTTGCGATGAGCCCCATCCCACACATGAATATCTACCTACCCAATCGGTAGTGGCATCTGTAATACCTCTCCACAAGGAATCATTCATGTGACAAAATAAATTTCGATATCAGTAGTAAAATGTAATTCTCTAATTCTCTACCCCGGATCTAGAACACCTCTCGAGTTGGGTCCCAACACCGTATCAAAAAGTGCAAGAACTCATCTTGTGACCTTAGCAAGGGGTTCTACACAAACTTTAGTAACCCACATCTCACTAAAGTAGCACTCACAACAACATCGCCAACAATCGTAGTGAGAAGAGGCTCCCAGTTGTGTTCTCTCCATAGCATACCCATCCTACCAAAAAGCACGCAAAAAGAAAATTAACCTCACAGGCTCAAAAAATATCTCTTTTTACAAGTTCATGCGTGTGTGTCCATAATAGGCATGCATCCATGCGTTTGTTTCTCTGACAGATGGATGGTGAACCATGCATTGACACCACCTAGATTCACAGTTTGCATGCTTGTAATCCATTAAGCCATGGGGATGTCAACCTAATGACCGTGCATCTATTCTATGCCCAAATGTGCAGAACACATGACTGTTTCATTGACAGTTGTGCACCTTGCACGTCTATCATATATGCAAATACCACGCGACTATTTTACCCAGAGTTGCACAACTTATGCAGCTACATCCCCTAAACCGATCCCACAGTTGCACAACTTATGCAACTCAGTTGCCTGCAAGGTAGACCTTTCTCCCCTAAAATAGGTCTATGTAGGCCATCTTGTATTGCGTACCTAACCTAACCTACCAAAATCACAAAGTTGCAATCACGTGCTTCCCAGGTGCACAAGTTGGCCACAACACGAGGAATAGCTTTTGGAACCACTTTGCACTCCAAGACAACAAGTAAAAATGAGGTGGCATATGACCCACTTTCCCTTATTTATCATCCTCTTTGGCATATTCTCAAGCCCAATATAGGAACTCATGACCTCCATTCTTAAAATCGTGAGAGACATAAGGATCAGGAACACATCATCTTCATCATGGTACCCTTTGTTCCATTTTAACCCAAAGCTCATTTATTGGGCCCACCTCACACTCAAAGTACCCCTTCATTTGTGCCTTCTCATGTTCTCCAATTCATATTATTCAGCAGATTTCAGATTATACTCACTTCCTTAGGGAGCCTGGGACCAATTCCACTAATACTGAGATAACAGGTATTCTCACTAAGTTAGGGGGGCCAGGAATAAATAAGTTAGGGGTGGGAATAAATAAGTTAGATTATCGATCAACAGCTTATCATTCAACGTTGATGAACAACTCACTGGGTTGGTCGTCCAACCGCGGCTGCCTTACTTCCCGGGGTGCAAGTATAGAAAAGAAATCAACATCAACATGGCCCTCTATTTCCACATCGACATCCACAATTGACATCCCATCCATTTCCAATCCACTGGATGTCCTTGCCTAACGTGCTAGGCAGACTTTATCAGATATGGAGACCATAGGGTAAACCTCTCATTCGGTAAAGTATTGAAACCATGGGTACAAATCTCCCATAAACATGTACCGGGTGTAGAATAAGTTAATTGGTGCACCTCAAACTGGGACTACCTAACTAACCTCCCATGTTTTCGTCAAGATGTTTTCACTTAGGGTATTGGTTGTTGAAGTTTCAGATACATCAACAACTTCCCGTAAGAATCATTGCCTAGCATGATAGGCTTCCTATAAAGCTTTGCATGTCCTGATATCATTTCTCTGAAATGCACCATAAGTTCCATCATCTCAACCATGTTTACCACCACCTCCCCTTACACATGGTAAACGTCCAAGCCAGTTGGTAAAACCTTTCCATTCGTGGATCACCCCATGTTGTAAACTCCACACACTGTTGGGATCCATGACCATCCACTCAGGCTTGAGAGCCATTTCAATTGCATCCCTGAATATTAGCCTCATTATTCTCTTCTTCACTTGTTTCTTACCAACCCCACTCCCTAGCCACCTCATTTATTTTTTACTGATCAAGTCAAATGCACTCATGTGTTCTACATTTGGCATATTATTCCTCCATATGGCATAACTCATTTGGGTCACTTCATCCGCCTCATCAACCCCACACCGAGATCAACTAATGGGGCCCCCGCCCTCCACACAAAACACCTTACTTGATCATCATATGGTCTCCATTTTCATGGAACACATAACTCCATGTATGTATATCCCAAACCACATTTACATTCTTTTGGCAAGTGTACAAATATTATTTAAGAAAAGGGTTCCCACCCATATTTTCATGTCTCGTACCTAGCAAAAATCCCTAGTCACCCTTGGTTGGAGCTTGCTAATCACCACCTCATCCATTGATTATTCACCAAGCTAGTCAAAACATGCTCGCACCCACCCTAGATGTCCAGTCGTCTCCAGGGACTTCCCTCCTAGAAGAATTATTTGATTTTCGCCACTCGCATTATAGCTCCAACCTTGTGCACTTAACCGTATTCACACGTATTATCCACTTTCATTATCATGCCTTGTTGACTCACCATATTATATTCATCTTTCTCCATCACGATTCCCCAAATCAACATTTCGGGCGGTTGACACTTTTTTCCTATCGGCTTCAACACCCATCTTCTAGGATTGAATCCATAACTTGGGTTCCCCCCCCCCCCCTTATTGGACATCCTCAGGTGGCACAATGGGAATCTCTATCACCCATTAATGTCATCAGTATATGTGACATTCGACACCGACAAAAGATTTTCATGTCAGGATAGTATCGTATGTTGTGACCGTTGCAGTTCTTTCATTTAGTCGAAGACCCATGCATCCCTTAGCACCTCATTTGATAGTGCTTATATTTTGATGCATGGGAGGTACCCAAAGTCGAAGACCCATGTATCCATGAGCACCTTGCTTAGCAATTCTTCACCTTTTTTATGCATGGGGTACCTAGTTCAGTCTATTTATCATAAGTGCCCTTTAGGGAATAAGCAGTTATCATCATTAGCCATCAACATGTCAACCACTACAACGTTGACTTGACAGGATCATTTCAAGTATGATTGTAATACTTAGTCACTAGTCATCATAACGAGCATGGTACATGCCCGCCTCGTATAGACTCATTTTCAAATCATGGTTATCTTTATCCTCAGTCAAGTATTTTCCATACTTGTCTTTGCAACAAGTTATCTTCTCCTCAAGAAGTTGTTTAGAACCTCAATGAACATAGAAAAACATGACATATTTCAGCCATATGTTTTCTCCTAACCTCATACATCAGGGGGAAACTAAAAGAATGGAAAAAATTGTACACACATTTTTACAATCCAGATGGCAACCAAATTCATCCAACAGAGCATACAGGTGAATATTTTCCAACTAAAGACATCATAAAAAATAAAAATCAATTTTTTCCAAAGTCTCAAGTTTAAAATTAAACCATTTGGCTTATCTAAAGGTTAAAATTGACGACCACGCGGATTTTTCTTTGATAGTCATGTGTTCAAATAAAACTTTGACTCAACAATTTGGGACCACTTAACACATTAGGAAGATGAGGTCCCCTGATAGGTTCCAGTCAAGGACAATTGAATTTGAGTTTCCCTAGATATATGCAGCCCCCTAGGGATCCTCTTGTCCTATTAATGGATCATTTTCTCATTAATGGACCAAGAGAGGGAAGAGGAATCCAAAATTATATATAAACATGCCATTGGAAGACCAAAGACAAGGAAAAAGTTATGCTGGAAAAATTGTTCCCAAGCAATCCAACATTCCATTGTTAAATAAGAAGTAGAGCATTATTGTGTTGGCCAAATTGTTTCTCAAAAATCCATCATTCTAGAGTGGAGAGTATTTCACCATTGAGAGAGTCTTGATAATTCTTTGAGAAAGAGGATAAGCTTGCAAAGAGAGTGAAGAAAGGAACCACCTTGTTGAGGATTTTGAACACCATTGCTCAAAGAATTCTCTCCAAGTGTTTATTATTCATCTTCTACTTTTAGCAGTCAATAAAGGGAGCCAATTTCCATTATTTTGTTGACTTGTTTACTTCATCAAGAAATACTTATGTGCTTGTTTCTTAGTTTTTAGTTTATGTTGTGTATGCATTGTCTTAACCATTTACAATGCTTTGTTTACTCATGTTTGTCCACTAACAACAACCAAATTTATCTATGATTTCTTTGCATGGAACCACTAGCTACAACGAATGTGTTTTTTGGTACCCCATTGCAACAAATACACTACCACAATGTCTAGAAGGGGTTTTATGAGCAATTCTTAAATCACAATTGAATCTTATATTGAACAATTTTTTAGAAGTTTATGAAGTATTTGAAAAGTTTGGAGCCTAAGTGGGTTGGTATCCTCATTTATGCTAAGTTGGTGTCTATACTTACTAAAGAGGATTGGTGTCCTTATTTGACATACTAAAGCTTGAATCTATAAAAGAGGAATGGTGTCCTGATTACTATATTCTGAGTTAAAATTATCTGTATTTTCAATTTTTTTGTTCTAGTATAGTTAGTGCTTCTCATTTGTGAAAGACTTTTAACTTGAATAATATAGCAATTGAAATAAATATCAATTCACCCACTCTCATTATTTCCAACAAGTGGTATCATAGCCAAAGGTCTTGAGCCTGAAACACAATATTGTTTGACATTGAATAATCCAATGCTCCCCATGTGTTTTGTGACAAGTGTTTAACTGCCTCTCAAGGATTCCTTAACTCTAGAAATGCATTAGTTTACTAACACCTGTGAGTTTTGATGTAACAATAATCATGATTCCAACATTGGCTACATCTTTACTAAAGAACACTTTTTTGACACCACCTCTATTGGCAATAGCTTAATCAAACGATACTTCATTGAAAACATCATAATCAACCACTTTTGATCAATAACACCTTAATTGTTCTATAAATTGATGACGATGTTCTACTAGAATAGTTCATCACAACAAATCTTATCCTGTATTAAAATATTTTATATATTACCCATATCACATGTTTATTGTTACTAGCTTATTTCTCAAATATATTCAAATAACTAAAGCTAAAATGAAAGAATAATAAAATAAACACACCATCGGTACATATAAACATAAGATGTGATGTAGGAACTTAATACAAGAAAAAATATATCTAAAAGGAGAGGTGTCTGTTTTCTTTAGTTGAGAAATGTGTGTAGAATGATTACAAAACAATATGAGCTATGATCATAAAATTTTGACCCCCAAAAGTGTTATTCAATGAATCAAACTAGCTACAAAATGTTTTGGACCCCAATCACTAAACTAGGACCCCTAAGAGTTAATTAACTTTCTTGAGTCATTGGTATCTTATTTTCATTCCTTCCAAATTTCCAATCATCAACCCTATAAACCTCTACCTTAAGTGAGGTCAAATTCCATTCCAAGTAATTAGAGAAGGAAATGCATGGTTCCTTTTGAGTCAATTAGTAGGACACATCACCTCATTTTTCAACAAAGGTATTTTGTTTACTTGATTCAATGCTTAGAATCGAAGGTGAAAAGAGTAACCTTCATTTAAGGTTCCTTCAAAGTAGTCATTCCCCCTATTTCTTATTTGAATTATTTACAATTCCTTATTTACTTGCCTCAAGTCTAGAATGAACTTCAACATCACCTAAGGCAATAGTTTGTAGTATCACACATGGTAGATGTTACTTATTCCTTAGGTTATGCCTTTATTCATGATGACTATCAATTATTTGACTAATAACAATTTTATGTACCAATTCTATAGGCTAAATAAACATGTATTTGCAAGGTCACGTTTAAGTTTCATGATATACTTATCATAGGCGGGTTATATTGCTTTTTATTTGGGTAAAAAACAGATTTTCAATTTCTGAAAATTTTAAATATATTTTATGGAATTTATTAAATATAGAAAAAAAATATATTAAACTCAATATTTTGAAAAAAAAATTGATTTTTTTAAATGTAAATTATTTTTTCTAATCGTGTGATGAATATTTTTATGCGGTTTTAGATTCGATTGTTATTGTTAGATATAAAAATTAAATAAACAATTATCCTATCAAAGAATTTCATAATTATTTAGTCTTTGTTACAATACCATAGCTTCTCAATACCATATTCAAAAAATCACAACTCATTTCAAAATCAAAATATTACGAGATTCTTAACTATTGATATTTGACCCCAGTTTACCATGGATATTATTAATTGTAAATAGGCTTTGTTACAAGACTATGGCTTATACCACTTGCCCAAAAACCATAACTCATTTCAAAATCAAAATATTTTATAAATATTTTATTTTATTTTAGAATTGGTTGTGAAACAAATTCAAGAAATTCTTAACTATATGTACAAAATCTATTTATGAACTATTACTTTTTAATTTAAAATAAGATTTGATATGTATATAAACTTAAATCCAAAAACATTTGTAAATAAAAATTCTAACTTCACAATTTTATAATGTCAAATTTTTATATTAATTTTTAATATTATATTAATTTATTAATGTTGTTGTTGTTGTTGTTGTTATATACATCCGCTTGGGGTAGCTCAATTGGCAATGGAAGTCTCACTAATTGAGTTCAAATCTTGTGCTATCATCTGATTAGGGTGAGAAGTTGGACATGATGAAAATAGTAGTCCTCCTAAGCTCAGCGTGACTAGTCCTAATGATTAAGAGCATGTGTTTCCTCCTAAGAGGTCACAGGTTCAAAACCTGAGGGAGGTAGAGTATGTATGCTTTTGTAGACTTAGCAGTGAAATCGCTACACGGAGGTGGGTCCCTTGTTCCATAAACAAAGGGGTCTCATACACCAATTTGGTATCTGGTATCCTACCAAACTCAATATATATATATATATATATATATATATAATATAAATAAATAAAGCAAATTCAAATGTAAAATAACAATGTTTCATTTTACAATGTTTCCCCTGATCAAAGAATCTCAACCACCAAAAGTAGATCTATAACTTGATTTATTAATGGGCAAGAAATAGAATCGCAACCACCAACTCTAATTTAATAGGTAAGAAATAGAATCTCAACAACTCACGCTATATGTAACTTGATTTGTTAATAGGTAAGGAATGGAATCTCAACAATTGACTCTATCTTACTAAGAGATACTCCTAACATCCTTACACTGAAGTGTATAGGCAAGGTTTCATTCAGTTCTATTTATTATTTGATAGGAAACTTTCACCAACTCAGTAAATGCAAGTCTACCCATTCAATAAAAAATAAAACTGGTCTCTCCAGTGGCTTCGTAAAGACCAAGGAAGTTACCCAAAAAAAAGTTAAAAACTAGAAACCTAACAAAACCTAAAATTTGAAATTGGAGCGGTGCCAGTAGCAGTTGCACGTCAGAAATACCGAAATACCGAAGTGCAGTGCGAGGAAATTCGAAATTCACTCCGTTGAATAATATTTGGAGCAGCATGGCAGCCGGAGGTGATAGGGAAATCAATAAATCTCGCCATTTTAAGTTGCAATGCAATTAGGCACGCCACCTTCCATATAAAGTGGGAGGCGGTTCAAGTTCTCTCACCGTCTTTGCTGCAGTGACACAAGTGCTCCACTCTATATCACCCTGCATGTTTATACTCAATCTGAATTGCAATGAAAGACTCTGCGTCAGGAGAAGCAGAAATGAAATCTGCAATTTCTACGCCATGCGCCGCCTGTAAACTGCTGCGAAGGCGCTGCACAAATGAATGTGTTTTTGCTCCTTACTTCCCTCCAGACGATCCCCACAAATTTGCGTGGGTCCATAGAGTATTTGGGGCCAGCAATGTCAATAAAATGCTGCAGGTGTTTTCTTTTATTTTTATTGTTACAGCAGCTTGGTGTTGAAGTTTAGATGGTTTATGTTTTCTTTTCTTTAGTTTAATTCAAGGGCATTTAGATTTTGAATCTTATAGTTTACATAAAATTTCATATATATTATATATTATATAATATTATTATATATATTATATATTATTTGATTATTATATAATATTTCTTTAACTGTTTCAATAAACTGGATGTATAATGGATATGGATTGTTGATTTCTGAAATTTAATCATCAAATAATTGACATTACTCATTATTTTCAAAATCCGCAATTAATTTAAGATCTATAACATAATTGAATAGTCTCGTATTAATATTTTAAATAAAATTTGTAAATTAGAAAATAATAATGAAGTGATTTAATTAGATTCAAAGTTTTTGTGTTTGATGTCTACAGGGTTTTGGATAGATGGTGATCAGGTGTTCTGTTAAGACATTTTTGATGTGAAATAACCGGTTCAATTCCCTGCCCCAATGAGAGTGGTATATTGGACATGATGGAGATGTAGTCATGCCAACCTTACAAAATTTTTAGTCCACCCAATCTTGGATAAACAGTGATGAGGTGCTCTATACAGACATCCTTGTGCTTTGTTATGACATCCTTGCAATCCTTGATGTGTGATCATGTGCTCTCTTAAGACATCCTTGATGTGTGATCGGATGCTCTAGACAGTCCTCAGTGCTCTGACATCCTTGACGGTCATCAATGCGCTCTGACATCCTTGTGCTCTGTTCAGATATCCTTGATGTGTGATTATACGGTCATCAGTGCTCTGACATCCTTGACGGTCATCAATGCGCTCTGACAGCCTTGTGCTCTGTTCAGATATCCTTGATGTGTGATTATGCGCTCTCTTAAGACATCCTTGATGTGTGATCGGGTGCTCTATACGGTCATCAACTACTTTGCTCTGACATCCTTGTGCTTTGTTCTGACATTCTTGATGTGTGATCATGTGCTCTCTTAAGACATCCATGATGTGTGATCAGGTGCTCTAGATGGTCATCAGTGCTTTGACATCCTTCCTTGTGCTTTGTTCAGATATCCTTGATGTGTGATCATGTGCTCTCTTAAGACATCCTTGATGTGTGATCAGGTGCTCTAGACGGTCATCAGTGCTTTGACATCTGACGGTCATAAGTGCTTTGACATCCTTGTGCTCTGATATCCTTGATTTGTGATCATGTGCTCTCTTAAGACATCCTTGATCTGTGATCAGGTGCTCTAGACGGTCATCAGTGCTCTAACATCCTTGATGTGTGATAACGGTGCTCTAGACAGTCATCAGTGCTCTGACATCCTTGATGTGTGATAACGGTCATCACTCCTCTGACATCCTTGATGTGTGATAATGTGTTCTAAGACATCCTTCCTTGATGTGTGATTTGGTGCTCTCTTAAGGCATCCTTGTGATCAAATGATCATTAGGTACTATGTTCAGACATCCTTGTGCTATAGACATTTCACACATCCTTGTGCTATGTTCAGACATCCTTGTGCTATGTTTAGACATCCTTGATGTGCGATCAGGTGCTTTCTTAAGACAGCCTTAGACGGTGATCACGTGCTCTAGATGGTCATAAGATGCTCTGTTAGGACATCCTTGATGTGAAATTACACGTTCAATTCCCTGCCTTGATTCGAGTGATATATTGGACATAATGAAGATATAGTCCTACCAAACTTACAAAAAGAGAAATTGTATGTTTTTTATTCTTTAAAATTTCTAAAAAATAAAAATCAACATTTATAAAATATGTTTTTGGTAAAACTTTGTAAATTTATAATAGTAAAATGTTTCAATAAACTATATTATTTATAATTGATTTTATTATTTTTAAATTTTATATTGAAAGTTTAATTTTATTAAAAAAGTTAACATTCAACTTTGTAGATCTTGATATTCAAATATGGCTGCTATATATAGAAAAAAAAATACAATTTTATAGGATAGATTTAAATTTATAAAAATATTTTTTTACATTTCGAGATATATATATATATATATATATATATTTAATAATTTATGTTATAAGTTTAAAACTAAAGAGAAAATAATAAATTATGTAAATTTAAATTGAGTTTGGCCATGAAATAGTTGAGTTGCCTCCCCACTGGCTCTTATTTTGTTCTTGCCTCAAGAAGCCCTGCGCTATCAATAAATAAAAGAAAGGGAAATAGAGTGAGTGAAGTGAATAAAATCACTAAATAAAAAGTCAGTAAAGAAAAGAAATTCAAAGAAAGGGAAAAGTGAAATGTTATTTGTATTTGTTTTTTTATATTTATTTATTTTGTTAGGAAGCGAGGAAGAGTTAAGTCTCATGATATTTTTTTTTAAGAGTTAAGTCCAGTATTTGTATTTTTTTAATATTTATTTTAATAAATAAATTTAAAAGATAAATAATAGAAATTTTAATAAATTTTAATTATAAATTTTTAAATAAAAGTAAATTTTTATTTTTATTTTTATTTTTATTTTATAATTTATTTTTTTAATTACAATTTAACATTCAAACAAAATTGCGTGGTTTAAACTTTCAAATATATTTGTATGAAAATAAATTTAAAACCCTTATATTTTATAAGGTTGAAAATCAAATTATTATTATTATTATAATGTTACTAATAATTAAATTATTATTATACTATATTATTATTATCTATATTTTTATCTCTATTAATTCTCTTAATATTTCACAATGGTTTTTGACTGCGCCCATAAATTACCTAATATTCAGAGAATGGGCAATCAAGATAATCTCAAAATATTATTATATCGTAACTATTATGATACCATATTAGACTTTTCTTTGAAGTATTTTGTTTTGAAGTAGTGATTGGGATATTGGAGACCTATGCCCATAATTCAGATTCAAACTTTACTGATGCAGATCTATCCATTGTGATAATTCAGATACAAACTTTGCTGATATAGATCGATGTGTTGTGATGTTAGTGTGTTAGAGATCTCTGTGTTGTGATGCTAGGTTTTACAGAAATATTCAAGATATTGCAATTTATTTCTCAGGATTCGAAGAGATTTTATATATATATTTAACCCAAATTGTCTTTAAGTTAACTGGGTGTTATTCAACTATCCCATGAATATCAGGTGCTGCATGCAAATGCGTGTTATTCAGTTCTTGCCATGAATATCAGTTCGCTGCATGCACTGATCATATCATGGAGTACTTGATCACACCAGTGTGTGAATTATGGACTTGATCAAACCGGTGTGTGAATTATGTGAATTACAGGACCTTCCTATCGATAATAGGGCAGATGCAGTGAGCAGCATGGTGTATGAAGCTCAAACCAGAGTTGTGGATCCGATATATGGTTGTGCTGGTATAGTAGCAAACATGCAGGAGCAAATGACACGGCTTCAGATCCAGTTGGCCAGAGCACAGGCAGATATTGTAAGCCTGAGACTGCAGAGGGATCAAGCCTTGCTTTCTAACGTGACCAATGCTGCAAACAATATGACAATTGGACAGTTAGCAACAATGCATGGAACTTCACCTGCTTCAGAAACCGGCCAGCAAGTGAGGCCATTTTTCGTGCAGGGTGCCAATGGCTCCAAGGAATCAATGTGGAATTGAAAGAAAGCCAATATAGCCTCTATTGGGAAAAAAAAAAAAGGCTTCTCAACTTGAGGGCCATCAACCAGACAGTATTTCTAATACCAATATGGATCTTATCTAGATATGAGATAATACTTTACTTATATTCACCTGCCAAGAGCCTTTTTGTCATACAGTGCAATCAAGATAGGTTATGTGAATGATCTTATATGCCAGATCCAGCAGAAAAAATATAATCAATAAAGTATTCCAAGTTGGCTTCATGAAAAAAAATTGTTATGTGATTTTATGCCCCATATATATGTTGTGAGATTCTATGGTTATTAACTAAATCTAATGGGCACAAACCTGGATTAATTGATTTGCATATATTATATCTGTTTGTGAATTGCAGAAGAAGAAACAATCATTGCATGCTATTTTTAATGCTTACCAGACATTCTGAAGTGCCAATCTCTATTTCATCTAACCTGTAACTGTAATTGTGATCATCAGCTTGCAGTCTTGTTTCTAAAACGATTTTGCTCCATTTTCTCTATTTTCATCCTTTGTTATTTCTTTGCATGCCTACTTTTCCAACTATCGGCGGAGTCCTTGTAAATTTTAGCTGGGCTGAACATTAACAGATTAGGGTTTAGGCACGGATTAAACCTAGAAATGTTAGGATTGTTAGCACTAATTTTATTAGGTCAATTTAACAATTAGTTTTGGGCTTACAAGATGTTCATCATATTCATTTCTTGATGCAGGGTAAACCTGCTGCTACCAGGATCCTTTTCATTCATGCACATAAAGGCAAGCGCCCAAATCAACAACTTCATTCATAGGCAATCAGATACCAAATTACAATTCAATCACTCCATTGGGGATTCGAGCCATAACTGTACTGCGCCCTTTTCATAATTTTAACAGCGCTCTTTCCACTCTTTAATACTGCCTTGTACCAAACATAGGAGAATACGCTGCCAGAAACTGATGCACAGTCATATATATATATGACACCTGTGGAAATCCGGAACTATCGAGCGTTTGAGCGATATGTATCTGCTGTGGTGTTCACGCCTTCCCTACATACACAACCCACTCCAGTCGGCTACAATGATAAGACCAACACACAGCACCCTAAACAACCGTTGGAGAATCGCTTCAAAGCGATACGCTGTTCACACAAAATATACAGGCATACAGTGAATCATCACAGGCGGAATTCAATACAGTGAATCAACAAACCTGCGCTCATCATACCAGTTGCGCCCACCGGTTTAACATACAGGCATACATATTATATTGGCTGGTGAGGGACGGTTACTTACAAGCTTCTTCGGACCCCAGATCGATACGCACAGCTCCAATAAACTCTACCCAGGCGCTCCTGCTCTCCATACGCAAGCGCTTCTTGGTTTTTCTCAACAGTTCGACTTCAAAACAATTAACATACAGCTGAGCTCATCATATCAATTGCACATCCACAGGTTTAATATACAGCACGCGGGTTGACTTCATTACACAAAGAAATCGACCGTCGGTTGGCCACAGGTTTATTACACACAGGTTTACATATGTCGATGTGTCGAGGGCGCACTACCTGTCCACACAATTAATAACATACAGTTCTCGCGTTCAATCAACGAATACGCCCACAGGTTTATGTATATGCACATGACACTGAGTCATACGCTGGAGAATCCGTCCTGAAAACCAATAGCTGGAGAATACGCCACTAACTCCAAGCTTTTGTTCATACACAGTAAATATATATTGCATGCAATCAAATGCGCATGTTAGACCTCTTTAACATTCTCAACCTTTTCAGCCATTATAAAAATCGATCCAATTTCATGATCGATTTACCCAGTTTCACGATTAAAAGTAACGCATCCTTTGGAACAATCAATTAATCAATTTAATTGCACAACCATAACTTAAGAATGAGACATAATCTTCAGAAAATTAAATTTTCATTGATACATACAGCACTTACAGACTAATTTCCTACTTTGGCTTGATTTCTAATTCATTGGCCTTTTACAAATTGTCCGAAATCTCCCAACCAGAAACTTTTCACACTCTCCTTGATCTCTAATGTTTTTGAGAATTCAATATATGATCTAGAATCACTCAACTAAAAGCTCTAAGAGTCTACATGCAATGCATACATATGGTAAAAAGCATCTTGAGGCTTTTTCCATCTTTTTCTCTGTTTCAAAATAGAAAAGCTTCCCTTATCCCATAATGATCCACATTCACTGCTTTATGCCTAAAAACACTCCCTATTTTAACAAAATATTTAAAATTATCACCCCCCCTTTTTTCCTTACCAGGCTGTGTCTACTCTTGACTGTGAGATGCTATGGATGAAAGAAACTTCATTAAGTATAATGTAATGATATAATTATAGTATTGAAATTTGATTTTGAAATAAATAAATTTAAATTATAGTCTTTTTGAGTCAGTTTAGCCTGATTGATGTCATTTAAAATTCCATTAAATAATGTAATGGTATATTTATATTATAGAAATTTGATTAAAAACTTAGAATTAAACTAGTGATTTTGTATCTAGTGATTTCATAAGAAGGTATTTGGTTGATCTATTATAAAGAAACGCATATCTTAACTATTAGCTTTACTCAACCTATTATGAAAAAACCCATACTCTTAATCATTAGAACCAACTCAAGCTATAAAAATCAAAATACTATTTTAAATAATTCTTATAATATTATTCTTAACTAAAAATATTTATATAATTAATATTACAATTTAGTGAGTATGTATATATAAATACATTATTAACCATATAAATATTGTTTAATATATTATTGGTTGTTTAAATACTCAATTAATATATATTTATATTATAAAAATTACTTAAAAATAATAATCCACAATTTTAAAATTACCTAACACTTATTTAAACTAAAAATTAAATATAATTATAATTATAATTTTAAAAATGAAATATAAATATAGTACATATTTTAATTATCGCTTTTAATTCATCAAATACGATTGTTAAAATTACCCAAAAGTTATTCAAATTAAAATCCAAATATTCGTATATACTTACATGTATCTCATTCCAATACCAACCACATGCAAGCGTTCCTGTTATAATGAAAATGTTAAAAGGTTAAATTTGGTGAAGGACTTGGATTTTTATATTATTTTAAAAATAATTTTTTGTTTTTAAAAGTGGTTCATTTAAATGGTATAAACTTATGTTAGTTTAGTTAAAATTTTATTAAAATGGTATATTGATAATATAAAATTATTAAAAAATCTGAATAGTTTTTAATATATTACAATTTGTTTTGTATCAACTAGTAAGATTTATTATGGGTTTTGCACTTTAAATAAAGTATTATTCCTAAAAGTATTAGGCATTGGAATTGGAAATATTAAGAAGGGGTGAATCATATTCACTTCAATTCATTAATTTTAAAATTTGCAAAGTATTAAATATCATTAGCATCACGTCAAAACATAAATCAATATTACACAACATGAATAGTAAACAAGAAATTTTTAGGTGGAAACTATAATAGATTCTAATATAATTTATTAGTATAATATTTTATCAAAATATAAATCAGTATTACATAACATGAATAGTAAACAAGAAATTTTTAAGTGGAAACCATTACATATTTTATTATAATTTATGAGTATAATAATTTATCACTTCCAACTAAAGGGGAGCTCTAATTGCCTAGTACCCTATTAGAAAACTATTCCAACTCCTCAAAGGATGCTTCGCCACCTTAATTTTGACTGGAAGGATGCTCCAACACCTTGGTTTTATCAACTCCAACACCATGCTCCAAATTGCCATAGCACCATCTATTGAGAGCTAAACTTGCATGTTTTTACTTGCTTTTTTATCCTATTTTCCTTCACATTTGCACTCCTAACTAAGTTATTTCATATCTTAAATCGCGCAGGTATACCTCTAATCATGTCTTTATAAATTAATTAATCATTGAAGCATAGTCTAGGGGATTATTACCAAAATCGCTTACTAAACTTTATCTTATGTGTAGATTTCCAAGTCAAATGGCTAAGTTTAATCATCAAGTTTGCAGCACTATTGTTAAATAGCAGTTGTAATGGTAGAACTGATCCAAACTTACTCTTTCTATATTTTGTATTATGTTTTGGTTTAACACAACCATTATGTAATCGCAGGCAACAATTACCTCAATCTTAGGAACTGTTTTATATAAGAAAGGATAGAGAGTTTGAAACAAGGAGAGTTCGCATACGAGAGAGTTGAGCTTTGTAACAATGACTTTTATATTAATGAAATTTCTAGCTTTCTGATCTTTCCTTGAGTTCGTGAGTTCATCATAGCCCTGATCATGGAGTTGGGCCCACTCTCCTGATCAGGTGTTGCTGAGATAGTATGTGCTTAGATTTATTTTTCATGTATATATTTCTTTTTCTCGCTATGATGGTTTGATGTAAATGTTGTGAATCAAATTGTTGTTACAGTTAATTGTTGTTGTTATTTCTAATTTCTGTTACAGTTAATTATTGCTATCATTTCCAATTGTTGTTACAATTGTTTGTTGTTTGTCAATGAATCCTTGACCAATTCTGGGTTGTACAATTGTTCTTGCATATACATTGTGTGTTAGCCTTGCAATAACCAGTAGATCTTGGATTTATAATTAATGTGGGAAAGGTTTGAATAGTATCATTCACACTTGGACACCAACATTTTGGCGTCATTGCCGAGGAGGCTATCAAAGGTGCAAGAGCACAGCCGGCGTTGGTCATTGGATCAATCTCGTTTACTGGGGAGAGAAGTTTTCTTACTCTGTTCCAGGTTCCGAGCTCTATTATTTTTGGTTTTTTTGTCTTCTTTTTTTTCGATTGATTGCATAAGGGTCCCTCTCTTGCCCTAGGGAAGGAAGTTTTCTTACCTTACTCCAGGCCATGAGCTTAACATTTCTTTGCTTATTCTTTTTTTTCTTTTTTCTTTTTCTTTTTTTATTTGCTCTTAAAACCTTTCTCTTGTCTTGGAGAAGGAGGTTTTCTTACCCTGCTCCAGGTCTTGATTCTATAATTTTCTTGATTGGTTTGTTTTTTTCTCTTAAGAATCACTCTATCGCCTTGGGGAAGGAATTTTTCTTACCTTGCTCTAGGCCCTAAGCCTACGGTTTTCTTTACTTTTTCTTTTGTTTTCTTGTTCCAAACCATCCTCTCGCCCTAGGGAGGGAAGCTCTCTTACCCTACTCCAGGCCACGAGCTGCAAGAACTTTTAATGTTTTAATTGCATGAATAGAGATCTGAATAAAAGGGGAAGAGGAGGACCCCCAAGGAAAGGAAGGACGGATTTAGGTAGGAACACCTACATCTAGGAAATCATCGTGAAAGCTAAAGTTGGAGCATCTTCATGAGTCGTTGTTAGGGTGAGGACTCACACGTAGTCTGAGAGGCAAACCATTGAACAGCCAATACTACCCTCAGGAGTGAGGAAAACCCTTCCAATGGAAGAAGGAGAGGAAGTAGAGAGCAAGGCATCAGATAAAATAGAAGTACTCCTTTCAGCAGCAAAAGAAGAGAAAGTAGTGAGTAGAGTGTCAGAAAATGAAATTAATCCAAGTGCACCCGCAGAAGGAAACTTGGGAGGATTTGCTTCATCGCGTGATCAGGGAACCTGTTGAGATTCTGAGTGATTATTGGAGGGTATTCATGGCACATCCAACATGCTTGATTGAATTCCCAATTGGGGAAATTAGAGGTGATGCGTTGATGAAGCCCATTCCACTGACCACTTTGCCTAACTTCCATGGTATTTCCTCAAAAGATCGAGACACATTTCTGTTCGAATTCAATATTTTCTGTAGGGGATATGACTACGTAGCTGATGCTCAAAAATTGAAAGTATTCCCTGCTACTCTAAAAGGGACAGCTCTGTGATGGTTTATGGGTCTAGGTGGAAAATCTATCTCCTAGTGGGACGAGATGAAGAAAGCTTTTCTGGAGAAGTACCAAGATTATTCTAAATCTCGGGATATAAAGGAAGAAAATTTTAAATTTATGCTGAAGGAGGATGAGAATATGGAGGATTGTGTGGAATTTTTCAAATATACCCTACAGAGAATTGGCCATAGTGACCTAGATAAGGATATCTTGAAAATTATTTTTCTCTGGGCCTTAAGGGAGGACTCTCTGGAGCTTTTGAATATAGTAGGAAAGGGTGATATATCTAAGGAGGATTTTGAATATATCTGTGAGTTATGCATTCAGCGTTCACAAGGGGCTGCAAGGAATAAGCAAGGAATTCGGACCTCCAAAACATCCAACGGAGGAATTACAAAGGCAGAGATTGGGAATTTGTTGGATAACTTGAAGACCAGCATCCTGAGTACACTTTTTTCTCAGATGGACACATTACAAGAAAAACAAAAGCAAATGGAGTTAGAAAGTACCATGGCCATCTTCTGCCCTCAGTGCAGGAAGAAACATCCATTAAAGGAATGTCCATTAAATACTGTGGAGACTTGTGTAATATGTGAACAAGCTCACTCCACCAGCTCATGTCCATCTCTTCCTGGACTGAAGGAAATGTTCCAGGGAACAAATGAAGGAGTAGAGCAACTATGCTTTATGGGTTCCTAGAAACCATGGCAGCCGCGGCCACCAAACCCAAATCAAGGTATGTCTCAAGACCTTTCTCAATATTTTAGCAATTTAAATATGGGTCCTTATTCAGTACCTTTTTCCCCATCATGGCCTCAATTTTATCAATATCCACCTTGGCAGTCTTGGTTCCCTCAGTCTAGTTCAAACCCTTCATGGTCTCAGAATTGGCAAGGGCCTTATCCTCCTCCTAGTTAATTCCCTCAACCTATGCAACAACAACAATTATAGTTTCCTTCCAAAATCCCCTCCAGTACCCCTCCTCGTCCTCAGCTTCCTATCCAACCTAATCCAAATCCTAATAATAAGGGTGTTCAACAAACTGACACTCTCAACCTTCCTTCATATAGAATTTCTACCATGGAATGTAATGAGATAAATCTGTGATCGAGACTGTTAGTGAATGCTCAAACTTCACTGATTATTGTTGAAATTGATGATGAAGATCGAGAACTAGAATCTCAAGTAGTTGGGAATGAGTCAAATCATAATTATGTCAAACACCCCCCTCCTCATTCAAGTGCTACTTAGTGTAAGGTGCCACCTTACCAACCATCAATAGTATAGAGAAGTAAAGGTCACATTGAATACTATTGCTCAATTTTTTTATTTTTATTTTTATTGTTTTACTCATAATATGACTAACTTACCTATCAAGTAATCATGTTCCTTCAGCTATTTCAATGTAAGAACATATCATAAGAAGGGGATAACTTTATCTTAATATCACAAAATATATTGACCCATCAAAATTTCCAAATTCATCAATTAAAATTCCCAATCCCAATTATTAAGCTAATGCTTCAATTGTGAGAATTGTATAATGAATGTTGCAACAAGAGAAAATAATGTTACCAATTGAGAAGCATATTATTCTTCAAAATGTGTCAAGTAAAACAATGGACCTGCATAAATTGGGCACAAGTAGTTGTTTTCTACAGTCGTTGAAGCACAAGAAGGCACCCATGAATACATGCAGCTCATACAAAATTTATTATGCTCATTTGCACAAATTCCTACAGGATTAGTTATCGTAAAATTGTTTCCAACAATAACCATTTTTTTAAATGAAAGATTTAGATAATGAAAGTAACAATTGTCTATATTTATAGGGACAAAAATTCAGAAGCAGACCAGCTTTCTAAAGATGGCCTTCAGCAAAATCTGGGCAGTTGGTCCATAGAGGAGAATAGACAGGGGCAGGTTTTCTTCTCACAAGTGCCCCCTTTTGTTCCTCCTCAATAGAGGCGCCTCTGGTTTCACTCTCTACAGCGTTTTCTTTTATCTACAGGTTTGCAGCGCCGTTGACAGAATCCTCTGTCTATTTACTTTTTGGTCGCAGTGCTTTCTCGCGGTCATATATATTAGTTTTGTCCTTATATATTCAGTCTCTCTTTGGAAAATGCTCCTTTCTTATCCGCCATGCCAAAATGGGCGCATAAGGAACAATCTTTTTTTTTATAAAAATAGCATATAATATGGACAATGTACAGGGGTCGTTTTCCTTTCACAAAGGAGGCCTCTCCTTCTTTTTCTCAATCTCTGTATTTTCGCTTATAAGCATGCTATATTCGGAGATAAAGCAGAGATGTTTCCGCCTATTTCTACAACAGTCTCTGGTCGATTGTTGTCGTTCAGACCAGTCGCTCTTTTCGGTCTGTCTTCTTATATGGTTTTTATCAGTTCTCCTTTCTCAGCTCAATGGGGAGTATAAGCATATCAGCAGTCACAGCTTTTGTTTCTTGGCCGGATGCAAGATCTAACATATGTAATACTTTTTATCTCCTTAATAAAAAGTTTACGCTTTTTTCTTCGGAAAAAAAAGTAACAATTGTCTTATTCTCTATTCACACTTCAATAGCTTATTAAATTCATTTTCACATTCATACAAAAACTTGCAAAAATAGGACGCTACATCCATTAAATAATCTATTCATAAATTTTCTTGTGCATAAAAGCTATAGTAAGTAGGACATTTACTCTAACAATTTGTATGCACAAAAACTACATCCATTGAAGTTTTCACAATCACTTTGCAAGCATGCAATCTAAAAACTAACCATTGAGGACTTTTGACAAACATTTTGCAAGCACGCAATCTACAGTCATTGAGGCCTTTTAACGAACACTTTGCAAACAAGCAATCTACAGCCATTAGGCATTTTGTCAAACACTTGGAAGCCACAATCTCTTAAGGAAATTTGACATGAATATAAGATTCTCCCTCAACCTATTTAGATCATAAAATTTATATATTAATACTTCAAATGACAAAATATTAAAACAATGACTAACTCATCTTATGCTTTCACCGAAAACTTGACAACAAATGCATAGACTAGATCATAAAATTTATATATTAATTCTTCAAATGACAAAATATTAAAATAGTGACTAAATCATCTTATGCTTTCACCCAAAACTTGACAACAAATGCACAGAGTTGGCAGCAACAATCTGCAAAATCGCCCAGATTTACGATATGGGTTTTGAAACGTGTTTTCTTGGAATCAAATTAGGGGTTATAGGTCCAAATGGCACGGATACCCCCTGATGTTGACTTGAATTGGTATGAAACCATGCATAGATTCATTTTTAAAAACTAACAAATATGTTGACTACGGGAATTTCATTTACATTTTTTGTCAAACAGATGTCATGCAAGACTGAATCTACAACTATGCAAAACAAACAACCTATAATTAGATTATAATTACTTATGTATTGTCTAGATGCCTTCCAAAACCATTTCATCCACTATAAGTGAATTGAAGGGCTTTGAGATTCATCAAACATTATTTTCATTCAATCATTCCTACAAACCCATGGCAAGCACCTTGAACTATTGCAATACATAATGATTTAAACTTAACTCAATGATTCTCTTTAAAACTCTTACCTTCCATCTTGTTTTTTTTAACATTTTTATTTCAATGACTCATCTAGTGAATCCTCCTGGTATATTTTAGATATGCATCCATTTCCTTCAGCAATATTTCTCTTTCCTTTCTCAAATGTTGAAAAGATATTCAACTCCAATGACTGAGAATATGATCCATATTTGATCCCTTAACCAACTCATTTGAACCATCCGGTTTTCCACCCAACCATATCTAGGGAGAACTTCCCCCCTGGAACCCCCGAGCTATAAGAGCTCACAAACAATACCAAAATATAGTAGTAGAGATATATCCAATGCAATTTGAGGAAGATAAGTTTCACTTCCTCCCAACATCACTCATGGTCAGCTCCACCAGCTAGAGATACCTAGTAATTTAGTTTAGGAATTTCAAAATCATTTCGAAAACAATTAGCTACTTTCCAAGTCTCTTACTCTCATAATATTTTTCAAATCTCTCCAACTCTTGGTATCACAATGCACCTCCCTCCCCCTTAGTGAGAATACATGAGACACATATATAGGAGGAGCAACAAATTCTTGTCATAAAGGAGGAGTAAGATGCATGCATTGTATTCCATTTAGAGGAGTGTAACTCATGCCATAAAGGAGAGGTATGCATGCCTTAGTTAATGATAGTGTAACTTATGCATTAAAGAGAGTGTAAGAGAAATCTTTTATGACATGTCTTTAATGAGTTGAAGAGGAATATGCCATTCTTTGATGAGTGCATAAAATAGAGTGTAATGTATTATTAAAAGAGAGAGATTTACATAGAGCCATGAGAGTCATCAAGGAGAGAGGTGTGAAGTGATTGAGGAGATGAAGGTGACTTGTAATTCTCTTTTAATAATAATATCATAGTCTCATAAAAGATAATAATATTATTATTAATATTGAGGATTAATTCGAGATTGAACAATTAGGATTGATTAATGATAATTTAAGTGATTTTCCTTCAACTATACTTGATTGCCAATTTATGTAAGGTGATTTACTATTTTTGGAAAGTCATGCTTGAGATGCTAGACATGACTTTCTATTTTTAGAAAGTCACTCTAGGATTGTTAGAAAAGAGGTTTTATTAAGGAAATTCATCCTTGAGCTGCCCACGAGTAGTATTTTTCTTTAGAAAAATAGGAATTTTTCACCCCTATTGCATGCATCTCCGTGCCTTAGTAGATTGAGGACTTCGCGCCCTAATCTACTCTAATGTCCAAGATTCCACACCTTGATCTTTTTAAATATTCAAGACTCCATGTCTTTATGTTTCATGGATTTAGGACTCCACACCCTAATTTCCATGGCTTCTCATCTACTATGCTTTGAAACTCCACACTTCACCTTAAGGTACTGATTGTGAGCTCATACCCATATGATGGTTCGTTGGTAAGGCCTTGTTCCAAAACCTGCACACATAAAAATCTCATAGATCAAAGGAATCAATGAATTTCATAATTAACTTATTCACATTTTACCAAATATTTTGCATGACTTCCAAAACCATTTTGGTTCTAGAGAAATGACTTTCGCAACCATTTAAAATTTGAACATCCTTGTTTGAAAATAATCACATTCCATATCACATCTTGCTCAATACAATATTAAGCATATAAAATCATAAAAATCATGTATCATGACTTCCACAATCATTTATAATTTGAGCATCCTTGTTTGTAAATAACCAAGTCCCCTGTCACATCATGCTCAATACAAGATTAAGCATATATAATCATAAAAATCATGTATCACCCATAAATCATAAATAACCATATGTTCCACATAACCAGGATCATCCATGGATATATGTGTCTCAATCCTAAATCACCATCCATGTCATACAACCATGCCCAAGATAGGATATGAAAAGAGAAAACATCGATAATATGCTCTTAACCAAAATCAATTCTTATACACATAACCATAGATATTATCCTAAGCACACAACAACTAGGTTACCCAAACTAGGTCTATAACATATAAGCGTGTACATAAGTCTTTCATGCATAATATTATATCATTATATCAAAATCACCCTCTCTAAGTGTCATCAAAGCTATCTCACTAAGAAGGGACACTACACTCAGGGCTTCCCAACTAATCTGCCTTATCCCGAGAGATTAGCCCTAAGTAAACAGAATCCTCAACTAGAATTTGACCTTTTAGGGGAACTGCAAAACCTTTTTGTCAAAACTCCCTTACTCCAAGTTATGAAGGATGTGCCTATTTATGCTAAGACAATTAGAGAATATTGTTCCATGAAACCTGGAAAGAAAACAAAGGATCTACTTACCATTCATGTTATGGGGAAGCTATAAGACATTATGTTGGGAAAATATGTACCTATGAGATATGGAGATCCAGGAAACCCAATTTTGACAGTGCAAATTAATGGGGTTGACATCCCAAATGTGCTGGTAGATTTGGGGACTGTGATTAATGTTATCACATCTGAAACTATGTTCACATTAGGTCTACGAAATCTCAAACCAACTCCTACTATCTTGGAATTAGTATACAGATCTACAGTAAGACCGATACGAAAATTGGAATACATAACCATTTTAGTAGACTCATGGTGTTATCCTGTTGATCTTTTGGTATTACATATACAGTCCCCAGCTGGTGGTCACCCTCTAATTTTAGGAAGACCTTGGCTTGCAAATGTAGACGCCTATATCAGATGTTGGTTAGGAAATATGGTGATATCTAATGGGGAAAATAAAAAGAACCTTATTCTTTACCCCCCTATTGTTGGCACAAAAGAGTCATTAGGGGAAAAGACCCTAGGTTCAAGTGTGGAGAGCCAACAACGGTTTGTTGTAATCTAGGACAACGCTGACATTTTCACCTTACCCAAGGGGTAAGGAGTCTCACCTGAGGCATGTCACGACCAGAAATAAGAAAGGTTCATCACAGAGTCAAGGAAGCACCAACCAATAGGAAATATACACCATTACATACATAGTCAAGGTAACAACATATTATCCAATACACAAAAACTACTACATGCATGAATCTTATAGGAAATTTCAAAATTTTAAATGGGTCAACACATCATATACACTCATACACATTATGCTATGTGACCAGTCTGAACTTTCCTTTATATTGACTCAACAGTAAAACATTACAATATGTCTTTGCATTCATCGCATGTAATTAAAAGGAGTACCCGTTTACAAACTCATAGGCTCATTCTCTAGCTCAAAGGTTCTACTCCACTAAGCCTCTGCATTCTGGTACCAATCCATCACAACCCAATTTCTTCTTCACAACGCAAACCTCAACATACTAACCAACCAACCCCTCTTCCTTATGGGGCTTCTCCTTTTATATTTCTCCCTGCCACCTAGACTACTAGTTCCCTCTCGGCTGTTCTTCCCCTTGGTTGCCCCTCCTCCTTCTTGTCCACTCAACTTCCTTTGTCTTCTATTGTCACCTTGTCGTAACCATTCCGCAACTACATGTTCCTGCTTTGTTGTCTAGCTATCCTCCCCACAAGATAACCGTTGTTGTCACTCGTTTCCTCCTTGTTTTTTGGCCCGCCAAATAAACAAAACCTTTACAAATAAAAATGAAGGCCCCAATAGGCCCTGACCACAATTTTTTGACTCGTCCCCAAGTTAATTTATTTTGACCTTGGTCGGCCTTGCTGGTATCTCCATGGTTTCTTTGGTTGGTGGCTACACCATCAATTGTGTTGGTTCTGCTGACTGTTGGGTTGTGCTTCTTTTGCTTCGGCCAACACTTGCAGGGTGGTATCTGCTCCTACTACACTTTTCTCCTTCTAAGGCTCCCCCATTTCAAATGAAGGTTCCAACTCTGGAACAACTGCCATGGTTTGATGCCTAAATTCTCTGTACCTTTGAATGGCAGCTTCCCATCTAATGAGGATTGCGTTAGTGTGTTTAGTGAAGTCCTCAGCCGTATTAGACATTAACTCTGTTGATCGTTGGCTTTGCAGGTTATCCCATTGTTTTATGCTTGTTTCACAAGCCTCTTTTAGATTTAGAACCTGTGTACAAACTGGTGGGTGCAGGTCTCTAATCACCTTCTTCGTTTTTGCTAACTCTTCCTCAATTTGATCAACTTGGGCCTGGATTGTGTCGATCTGGTCATTGATTTGTTGTAGGTGGGCGATGTCTATGCAATCCTTTGTGTTAGTAAATATTTCCTGTATCCACTCTCTCATGGGGTATATCAGGTGATTTTTTAGTGCCTAGCTTCCTGGCCAATCATGGACTCTTCTCATCAAGGTGTAGCCCTTTGTGAGGGAATCGACTAGTGCTTACCTCTTTTCTTCCACTTCGGTGATTTTTCCCTCAATAATCCTCGCGTATATCTCAACTGGGTCTAGAAGTGCTGATCTTACCATCTCTAGTTTCTTTTTCATGTCAACATTAGTGGCTACTAGATTCGAGCATGCCGTTTGGATATGGTGACAAGAGCTTACTAGTGTACATGTTGCGATGCCGGCTGGTGCCTTTGTGTTTACATCCATGATCATTGGGCATAATGATCAGAAGCTCTGCGTGACCTGGTCAACCTGGGCTTGTAAATTAGTGTTTTCTTATTGTAGGTGATCTCGCTCTTCCACCACCTCCTATAGTTTCTTTGTCTGCTGCTCATGCTCCTTGGCCAAATCCTCATGGATCTTTTCGGCCATGTGTGCTGCTTGCTGAATGAATGTAAATAGATGTACTGACGACCAGTCTTGTAGTGTGTCGGCTTGCATTATAATTGGATTTTTGAAATTCTTATGTATGGGTAGGCCGCTGGCTATGTATTTTTCAGAGTGGGAGGCGAGTGAATGAGCTTGCTGTGACTGTGGAGTGAACTGTGGAGTGGGTGGAACAATGCTAGGGTTTGAGAACACTGTGAGATTTATAGGGAAAAGTGGCCAATACGGTTCAACCCTTATTCCCTATGGAACAGTGTCTAAGCTTCCCCCTTATGGTGGGTCTGACCCAAGTAGTAGTGATGCTAGTGATGTTGGATGTGTACCGCTAGCAGAAGTGGTGCCCTTATCCTGCCCTGCTAACTCAAATTTTGTTTCCACAGTTGTTCGTCCTCAGCTGAATAGGAGGGTTTCTAACAGGGTCGCGGAGGTGGAGGCTGTGTGTGGGGAGGATTCCCATGACTAATGTAAGGTGGTGGAGGTGGTGGGATGAATTCCTTCAACTATGGGGGATGCACAAACTAAGTGCTCAACCTCATCAGTAAGGTCAACAATTGGAGGTGGTGGAGCATTTTTTAGCTTTTTAATGGCCGGACTACAAATAAATCTTTTCTTCTTTAGCTTGGGGACCGTTTGCTGAGATGGAGTGTGGGCTAATCCAATGGGGAGTTTCATGGCCGGTAGAGTTGTGATGATAGGTGAAAACATAGTGGAACCTTGAAATTACAAGGGTTGGTTATTCCCATCTTATTGGCCTTTGAAACTTGCAATTGTTTGCCTCAGCGCGAACATTTTCTCCTCCATCTAAAGCATCATAGGGTGGAGGACATCTTCGAGCGGTCTCTTTCTACTACATCTCCCCCTTGCACCTATTACTTTAAGGCCCGGAACAGCTAGTTCTATTTCCCATCAATAATTTCACAAGCCACCACCGGCCATGATCCCACCTCATTGTGCATTGTTGCTTCAGTCAGAACGAATCTCTGTGTCCTCATCTTAAATGTCTCTGCGTGGAGGAACCTTGGTATAAGATAGGTGTGCGCGTGTGAGGCTCCGAACCATACTTCTTCTGAAAATTCATCCATCAAAGCCTTAGGTATCCTCTAAGTTGACCTTACTTCCATTAGCATCAGTTCATACCAATCCCATAACATCGTTTCATTTATCTCTATCATGTTGGAATTCCCCGATGCTCTCCATGGTTCATAACAGAGTGCTATCGATTATCCTTTGCCAATGGGCATCATTTCCCTCTCTCTTGGTGGCCTCCATTTCCACATTGCCAAAGACATTAGGATGTACCCAAACAGAAAATTGGTACTCCGCCTATGCACATCTTCACATGCTTCAAAAAGTTTATTAAGAATGAAAGTAGACCTGTTAAGTATGTCCCCTTGGCAGCAATGTTCTGTAATTGAAATTGCATCCAGTGTGAATTGGTTCCTCGAGAAGTGTCTCATGGTTTTTCTTGCTATGATATAGTAGTAAAATCTGATATCAACTTTGTTTATCATATCAAGCTTCGCTCCTCTTCCACCCCATTGCATACTAGTTACCTTCGCTCTACTTCTTAGCTCTTTTAGCACCTGCCTAGAATGTTGTGCTAAATGCGTTCCCTCCTGGTGACAACCCTGTTAGATGATAAATATCATCTACATGAATGGGGTACTCTTTGCCAAGCCATAGTGATCCCCCATGCATTCTTCTTGCTAGGAGTTTAGGACATTGCATTACGGTGAATTGAGTGCCGAAAACATGTAGGCTTCTCAAATTGGTTAAGGTCAACCTCTACAATCCTTTGAAGGCATCCTTGACTCTAGATGTCTTGGTGTCATCATCTTTCTAGATTTCCTCCGCGTAAACCTCCCACTTTAGAGTTGGGAACTGGAAGCAATCCATAAGGTCATTGTCAATTAGAATCAACTTATCGTATTTCCCATACAAATTTTCGACCAGCTCTATTCTCTCATCTAATGGATCTTGTGGAACTAAGACAATTCCCTTTGCCCTCTCCCTTTGTCTCTAGTACACAATTTTTACCTGAGGTTTCTTGCTTCTGCATTTCTGCAGCTGTTCTTCAAAGCATGCCTAGAATTCTTCTGCTATCTACAATTCAAACTCTATAATTTCCTTCATTATCCTACGAGTTAAGTAGTCGAGATTGACACAATGTTTCCTGACTAGACCTTAGCAACTAATTACTTTTGCAACTTTCCCCATGTGTTCTAGCCATCCTTTGTCGTCGTCGGCTAACCTAGACCTGACAACCGTGACGTGGACTGGGAAAGGACAGAATGCACTACATGGTGTATTAATTTTATCATGATAGGGTTATTTATTACCTAAACTTGTGCTTAACGGGAAAATATTTTGCGGCTCCTACTTTGATTGTTTCATTATTAGTTACTTATTATGGAAATGAATACTAGTACAACGGAAAGGATGGGTACAATGTGTGATCATAAAGACTGGGAAAAGCACCTATGTACATGGAACTTGTAGACTCTAGTTATATGTATGACTGCTAATTCTACCTTCCCCCCCCTCTCGAACCAAAAATGGGTTGTGGCGTGATGATATTGTTGCCGCAACCTTATTTACATTTCGCTTATTTCTATGATAAAAAGCATGACTCTAACTAGTGCTGAAAATGACTAACTAACTTTTATTACCTCCTACCTACTTGCAGGCTCGTTTTAAAGACCCTCTTTATCTTGAATTTTTGGTTGATGAAGTGTGGAAGGGATTTAGGTGTGCAGCATGATTTCATCCAGTTGCGCCAATCTTACTGCTCCAAAATATCTAATTTTTGTAACTATAAATGGGCTTAGCCAGTGCATCTATAGTTTCCCTGGGAATTTCTGGAACTTGTTGTCATATATTAGTAACTGATCCCCAACTCCGAATGTCTTCTTCCTAATATGCCTATCGTGCCAAGATTTTTTCCTTCTCTTCTCTACTAACTAATGAAACTCAGCCAAGAATCAGGACTCGTCAAGCTTCGTTAGCTGACTAAGTCTTTCTCTCAAAGCCATGTTGTTCGTCATTCTTGTTGCTTTAGATATGAACATGCTTGGTATAATGAACTCTGCTAGTACCACTTCTTCCCTTTTATATATTAGCTGAAATAGAGTTTGTTTATGAAGTCTCTTCACTATTGTTTTGTACGCCCATAGAGTTGTTGGTATTCTTTCATCCCACTCATCCCTGTTGGCTAATATAATTTTTGTTAGACCTTTCTCCAAGATTTTGTTGAATGCTTCAGTAATGTCATTGGCCTATGGATGATATGGACTACTTTTATTATACTGAATCATGAAATTCTTTAGAAGAGACTCAATAGTTTCATTTATAAAATGTGTTCCTTGTTCGCTTGTGAGACTCTTCGAGCATCCAAACCTTGAGATTATGTTCTCAAAAATAAACCTTGCGGCTATGTCCGCTGTACAGTCCCTAACGGTTGATGCTTCTACCCACCCGGTGAGGTATTCTATTGTGGTTATTATGTATCTTGCGCGTGAATGCCTAGCCGATGGTGTAATAGGTCCAATGAAATCTATTGCCCATTTCTCAAAGATTTGCACAGTGTGAACAATATTTAAAGGTAGCTCATCTCATCGGGAAGGCTTTCCAACCTTCTGATAGACATCGCAACTCTTAGCATATTCTTTAGAATCTTTATGAATGGTTGGCCACCATAGTCTTGCTTGCAGTATCTTCCTTGCGGCGGCTTTACCTCCCACATCGCCTCCTGCAACTCCTGCATGACATTCCCTTAATACATCTTCTCTTTCATGCTGAAGGATGCACCACCTTGAAACTTGATCTAAGCCCATTTTGCAGAGGTGTCGAACAATTAGTTGGTAATCTGATGGCCTTACTATTAGGTGTCGCTATTGTGATATTGTATATCCTTCTGGGCAATGGTCTGTTGTTAATAATGTGGTGATCTCTTCTAGGTGATTTGGGACTGCCTCTATTCTGAATAAGTCAGCATCAGGAAATTGATCATCCAATGCTCCCTCACTCTCTCCTATCTCCAATCGTGATAATTGGTCTGGCGCCATATTTAGTCTGTTGAGTTTTATGACCACCTCAAAATTAAATTCCTGGAATAACAATAACGATCAACATATTCTACCTTCTAGTACTAGTTTTTTTACTAAGTATTTCAGTGTGGAATGGTCTGTGAAGAATATGAATGGTGCCCCCAATAAGTAATGCCTAAACTTTTGGAGAGAATAAACCATGGCCAAATCCTCCCTCTCGGTTGTCGTATAATTCATTTCCGCAGTTGACAGCTTTCTGCTGGTGTAATACACTGGGTGTTCCATATTTCTCTCCCTTGGTTGCGATAAGACTACTCCTAGCGATATCCCTAATTCATCAATGTTTACATGAAACATTTTGTTCCAATCTGGATAGACAAAGATCAGGGTTCTTACTAGTTTTTATTTCAATATATTCAGTGTTGTTTGACAATCCTCAATCCAATTGAACTCTTCCATCCTCTTCAGTAATTTTTCTAGTGGGGCTGTGATTGATGCATAATTCCTAATGAAGCATCGGTGATATCGCATATGGCCTAGGGTTGACCTTAGTTGCTTCATGTTGCACGAAAGCTCCAAGTTGACGATTGCTGCAACCTTCGGTGGATCTACGCATACTCCATCCTTGCAGATGATATGGCATAACAGTGTTCCAAATGGGACTGCCAAAATACACTTCTTGAGGTTTAAGGAAATTTGCAATTGTTGGCACCTTTCAAACATAACTCTTAGTAAGTTGGTGTGTTTCTTCAGTAAGCTATATACTATCTAGTCATCAATGTACACCTCAAGAAACTTGTGAATGTAGTCTTAGAATGCAGCAATGACAATTCTTGAGAGTATTGTTGGTGCAATCTTCAATCTGAAGGGCATTACATTGTACACATATGACCCCCATTCGGTAGTGAATGTTGTTTTCCTTTTATCCTCCTCAACTATTCGAACTTGATGGTAGCCCAAGAATCTGTCTATAAATGAATATGCTTCATTACCCACTACATTGTCCAGGACCTCATCACTGAAGGGTGTTGGGAATGGGTCATGCACACATGCATTTTTTAGACTTTGTAATCAATGCATACTCTGATTTCAGGCACATCCTTCTTGTTTTGTATGACTATCGGACTTATCCACTCTGCTTCATCTACTAGGAATATGATCCATGCTTCCAGCATCTTGTTGATTTCCTTCCTTCTCCTTCACCCTTGGATTCAGTATATATGGTCTGTTCTTTACCAGACGGGAATCCAACCTTAGAACAATATTCATCTCCCCTATGTCTCCTTTAATCCACTTCAACTTTGCTACTGAAGCTAGAAACAAGTCCTGGTACTCTTGTAACAGGTCGAAAATTTCTTTTATGGTCTATTTATCCTAGTAATCTCCCACAAACGCCACTTTTGGTTTATCATTTGTCCCAACATTTTGTTTTCTCAGCTTCATCGGTAGAAGGTTAGCATCTTCTCTTAAGGGACTCTCCTGGATGTCTCTCCCCCTTATGTTTCCTCGAAGGTCAGGTGTCTCAATCTGTCTAACCCATCCTCTTCTGGCTCTAGATCCACCTTAGCACAGGTCGCATATTCTGGAGAATTCATGTCATACAAACATTGTAGAAACTTTCATTAGGACAACCTTCAACTAATTGTCCTGGGGTGAACAGAACCCTTTTTATCACCCGGAGTGTCTCAATCATGCATTCATCATCACCTCTGAATGAAAATCTACTAACGAGTTGTGCTTCCAAAACTAGAAATTTTCATTAGGACAACCTTCAACTAATTGTCCTAGGGTGAACAGAACCCTTTTTATCACTTGGAGTGTCAAAATCATGCATTCATCATCACCTCTGAATGAAAATCTACTAACGAGTTGTGCTTCCAAAACATCCCAATCCGTTGTTTGTCAATGGAGTTCCTCCTGTATGTACCAAGCTCAAGGAATAGTTCCTAGGGTATGTAGGAATATATGAACCCACAGATCCTTTGGTATTCCCTCAGTTTTCCAATCTTTTATGCAGACCTCAATGTGCTTCTCAAGACTTGAATCCACTTTGTACTTCATATTATCATGTGGTCAGTCTTCATCCTCGGAAAATATTTTCCTCATGGCTTGCTTAATGGATTCCTAGTTTCGCAGTGTGCTGCAGTGTGTTCTCCACCATCTTATCAGTGTTTCCATAAGAGCGATATCAAGAAAAGGAATATTTTGATCTTCCCTCATTTCTCTGTCTACCTTGTTCAAGAAGATGTCCACTGATTCAACGCCATAGTACTTGGGATAGTCACTAATCTCTATTCCTATCCAATTTACTTGAATTATCATTGCACAACATCTAGTGTTTAGTTCATATCCTCCTTGTTGCCATGCATCCCATGCAGCTTCTGAACTGGTCTCTAAGCTTTGAATACTTCTCTAGCTAATATATCCTCCTGCAGTAGGATTTATGTAATCATCCCTTTTTCCCACTGTTAATGTGTGTAGCTAGTCTAGAATTCCTGGTTCATCCTTATCATCTATAGGTTCTGTGGACCTGGCCCCTTGATAAGGGTCCAAGGGCTGAATCACCCTCATTCCTTCTGCTTCAAAAATCATTAGCTCTTTATTTAGGTCAATCACAAAATATTTTTCATAGGCCCAGTCGATCCTAAGGAGCATTAGATATGGGTCCTTATCTCCCATTATATCGATCACCTCGAATTCAGTGTGAGACTTCACCCCTACCACATCTACTTCTACACTTTCTATCCTTCCAATGGGTAGTATACAATATTGGTTCACCATTCTTATTTGAATCAGTGAGTATTTTAGTTGTGACTTCCCCATTGCCTCCCATGTTTTCCTATGCATGAAGTTTACATATGATCCTAGGTCTAGCATCCTGTCCCTGATCTGGAATCCTGCAACCTGAGCATCAATTCGGAATTCCTTTCCACTTCTCTTCTTTTTCACCTCACTCTTTTGGAATGCCTTTTTGGTAGATTGGAAAGTGATCATTCCGCTTCCCCTTCCTCCACTGATAATGTAGCCTTTAAACTTTTCCGCAACTCTATTAACATATATTCATCTTTGACAATTTGTAGGAATAATTTAAATCATTCTCCATTTAGCTGGTTACAATCAAGCACATGGCTATTCTGCCTCTGGTTTTCGTTCATCTTGGTCATCCCTTCGAAAAGCTTAGCTGCTTCATGACAATATTACTTTTGGCGCTCAGGGTGATATGCTTTCTTTGGAGATGTTCCTCTAACAATGAAGGGTGGGTTTGTCATACTACAATCCTCCCCCGTTTTCTTTCCTCCTCTTGTAACTATATTAATATTGGTTGTGGGAAGACTATTGTCAGTATGAGGTTCAACATTAACCAAGTTAACCCCCCTCTGACTGGTCCTTTCCTCCCACTTTTCAATGAGTTCCAGGCAATTCTCTGTGGATGAGTATTAATCCTACATTGTGAGCACCATGGTCTCCTAGGGAGCAGGAATTCCCTGGAAACGTGTCCTTCCTAGTCACAGTTGTAACACCTTACAAGGCCTCTCCCTCATGTTCTTCCTCCTCTCCCATTTCCCCCTTATCCTCCTCAATTTGACTCATTAATATTGAACGTTGACCTATCCAGCCATTCTACTAGAGCATCTAGTGCTCGACAATGGTCAGTGTGATGTGTTGTAGATGCACAAAAATCACAGTAGTTGTTATTAGGGATGTTGGAATACTTTTTTAGTATCAGCCACATTTGTGGCAGATGCCCATATGTTCTATATATCTCGTAATAGTTTTGGTTATTCCATCCCAGAAAAACTCCTTGCGCTCCTACTGTTACAACTCCTGTGGTTGGTGGGGTCCTTGATGATCCCTCAAGCACCCCTAGATGGTTAATTCCTAACAACCTTGGGCATTCTGTCATGACATGTCCTTCCACCATGTAGTGTCTGCACCATACGTTGGGTATGGCTGGTCACACTGGTTGAAGATCCTTCAATTTCTCCATTAAATTTGCGATCTAATTTTGAAGGCCCATGATTGACGAATCCTGCAAACTCATCCCTCGCCGATATTCATGAGTATATCCATCCATAGCCTCTATACGTGATGCTTGCTCCAAAGCATCTTGGAGAGTTCCAATTTTCTGTTGTGTTAGTGGTGTTCTAGTGAGGGAAAAGAGTGCCTTGATGAACCAGTCCCGCTGGTGATTTGTGTCTAGAGTGTAACTCATTTTAGCAATGGCATCCTTAAACCTTTGCATGAGTTCCCAAGCGTCCTCCTTCTTCTTAATGTTCCACAGTTCCGATAGCCCTTGCTGGTCTGTCTTAGGTACTTTGAATTCCTACACAAATCCTCTCTTGATATCATCTATCATGGGATTATGGTTTTTCTCTACCCATTTTGTAAACTAATGCAGAGCTCTCTCCCTCAGTGTGGTCTAGAACTCCACTGTCCTGACATTGTTTGGAGTCTGACTTGCTCTACAAATAGCTTCACAGAGATACGAGTGTTGTTCCACATCTTCATTTCCCTTCCCCGCCAACTCTAGGTATCTAGTAAAAGATCCCACCATGTTTACTTGGGTATGAGCTAGTAACATGAACCCCTTATTCCCTAGCTATTGTTATCCCTACAATCCCAAATTACTAATACTACTTGTTCCCTTGTTACTTCCAATATTAAAACTGGCCTTATATTTCTCGTGCATGCTATGTACCCATATTGCCTTGGCTAATTTAATAACAAATTTCTCTAGATTATAGTAAGGTACTAGGGGAAGGTTGAGAGGTATGCTACCTATATCTTGGAGGTATTGCTCCTGACTCTTAATGGATGCTTCTCCTTTAGCAAATAGTCTTCTCATGACATCACCCTTGTCCTCTTCTCTCTCATCTTCCTCTTCATACCCACTCGTCATTTTCTCTTGCACTATCCCTCCTGTGACCTGTAAGGAAGGATCTTATTCTTTCTCTTGGCTCTTATACCTCCTAATGTCAATATTTCTTTGTCCTACATATTATTTCCCTCCCCCTTCCTCTTGGGGTTTTCCCGACACCACTCCTACTTGGTGGGGTTCCATCTTTATTTTCTTCAAAGTCTGAACCACTCTTGCTTGCCACTTATAAGCTAGTAGCACTTTCCTCTGTGCTCGAATGCCTCTACCTGTCTTCAAACCTTATACATCCATCCCTTCAATAGCATCTCTATTCCCCAACCAAAAGCATCCTCACCTCAAGTCCTTCCCCTAGTACTAGGGTTTTACACTACCATTTCCGCAGTAGGGGAGGGCAGTAGCCCTTCTTCTACCATAAGCATCTTAATCCACAATGGCACTTCCCTCATCAACCTTCCTCTCACTCTGGACCCAAACACTACTTCATCCTTTGAGAAGGATTGATAAATTTCGGCAGCAAAATCGACTATATATCCTTCCACCGTAGTCTTTACCCAAAAATTGACTTCTTTGCTCAGATCATTGTCTAATTGTTGAAGCAATATGAGATCTGAGGAAGTACAACTGTGGCAGACTGATGTCAATCCTTCTTATTGATTCTTCCCTTTCAACCTTCTTAACCAATTGTACAATTCTTCTAGGAACTTGCACCAGAATATCTCATATTAGTCATTGATAACATCAGCATATAAAATCCCTTCACTCACCTTGTCAATTGGTTGATTACTATGGATAGCTTGCTCTACTATAAACTGATCTATTTTTTGATTCCACCAATCCGTAATCTCTTTCTTGAATGTTCTCGACACCATGTTCTGAACCAGTTCTTGTAACTTCAGGTCGTGGCAATCCATTTGTTGGCATGAAAGAGTCATCAGGGGAAAAGACCCTGGGTTCAAATGTGGAGAGCCAACAATGGTTCGTTGTAGTCTAGGACAATGTCAGCATTTTCACCTTACCCAAGGGGTAAGGAGTCTCACCAGAGGTGTTCCATGACCAGAAATAAGAAAGGTTCATCACGGAGTCAAGGAAGCACCAATTGATAGGAAATATACACCATTACATACATAGTCAAGATAACAACATAATATCCAATACATAGACTACATGCATGAATCTTACACTTATACACATTATGCTACACAACCAGTCTGAACTTTCCTTTATATTGACTTAACAATAAAACATTACAAGACATCTTGACATTCATCACTAGTAACTACAAGGAGTACCCATCTACAGACTCATGGGCTCATTCTCTATATCAAAGGCCCTGCTCCACTAAGCCTCTGCATCCTAGTACTAGTTTACCTCAACCCGCTATCTTCTCCACAATGCTAAACTAAATATACTAACCAACCAACCCATCTTCCTTATGGGAATTTTCCTTTTATATTTCTCCCTGCTGCCTAGACTGCTAGTTATCGCTCTACTGTTCTTCCCCTCAACTACCCCTCCTCCTTTCTATCCACTCATATGCCTTTGTCTTCTGCTACCACCTTGCCACAACCCTTCCACAAATTCTTGTTCCTGCTTTTTTGTCCAGTTGTCCTCCCCGCAAGCTAACCGTTGTTGCTGCTTGTTTCCTCCTCATTATCTGGCCCACCAAAATAATCAAAACCTTTGCAAAATCAAAACGAAGGCCCCAACACCTACAGATTCAAGTTCATCGGGTAAAGAAACATCTAAAAAAAAACCCTACCCTTAGAATGACCTGAAACTGAAAGTGAGGAAACTAGACCAGTATATACTATTAGTCAAGCCATATATTTTAAAAATGAAATGGAAGATGATACTATTAATACTTTTATCAATATCCCCCATGTCATTTCTGATACAACTCGTCAATTTATAGAATCTGTTATGAGATGTGAAATGTAAGAAACTATTGAATCAAGAATTGAAGATGAAGATATTCCTGTAGTTACACCTTGTGACAGTATTCCTATAGAAATTGAGCCAGAGAATATATTTAATATTAACCTAAATCTTTCACCATCCCAGACTGAAAAACTCCTGAAAGTTCTTCGTGAACATAAGGAAGCATTCACATGGGACTATACAGATTTGAAGGGTATCCCTACTAATATATGCACTCATCATATATACATTAAAGAAGATTGTTGGCCTGTGAGACAAGCCCAGAGAAGAATGAACCCCACCCTAAAAAACATTGTCAAAGACAAACTTCAGAAGTTACTAGATGTAGGATTTATTTACCCTATCTCGGACAGTCAATGGGTGTCCCTGCTAGTTATTGTTCCTAAAAAAAATGGTAAGTGGCAGATTTGTGTGGACTTTAGGGAGCTAAACAAAGCAACCTTGAAAGATCATTTTCCCTTACCCTTCATTGACCAAGTCCTTGATACCTTAGCTGGGAAGAATTTTTTTTCCTTCTTGGATGGGTTTAGTGGGTATAACAAAATCTGAATAGCTCCTGAGGATCAGGATAAAACCACTTTTACATTCCCTTGGGGAACTTTTGCATACCGATTCCTCCCATTTGGTATTTGTAATGCGTTTTCTACCTTCTAGAGGGCAATATTAGGGATTTTCTCTGATCTGGTCCATGATAGTGTCGAGACTTATATGGATAATTTTACACCATATGGGGGATCATTTGAGGAAGGGTTGGAAAAGTTAGAGAAGGTGCTTAAAAGATGCATACAAATGCATGTTTCTCTAAGTACAATTAAGTGTCATATGATGAGAGAAGAGGGAATATTGTTGGGACACTTGCTTTCATCTACTGGAATTCAAGTTGATCTGACCAAGGTAGAGTTAATATTGCATTTTCTTATACCAAAGACACCGATGCAGGTAGGTAGTTGTATTGGTTTCTCTAGATATTACAGACGTTTTATAGAAAAAAAATCTAGAATAGCATTTCCACTTTTTCAGTTGTTAACTAAATGTTATCACCAAAAAATTGATCATCTAGCCTAATTTACTAGATGGACCGAAGTATACCATGTAAAGCCAATTTTGCCCTAGTATAATTGTTTTCACTGTGAGAAATTACCTAATAAACCACCTTTATTAAGTAATTTATAGTTAAACCATGAAGAATAATTAAATAAATCACTACTTATTTGATTTTATTCTAGGAATAATTAATTCAACCATTTTTTTATTATTATTCCTTGTTAAATTTGACCCAATCATGAAAAATAAACATGTAAATCATTATTTATCTTATTTTTCTCTAAGAATAATTAATTAATCACTAATTAATTATTATTCTTTGTCAAATTTTTACTAAATCCCTTAGGAATAATTAAATAAATCATTATTTGTTTATTATTCCTTAACTAACTCCTTGAGATAATAAATAAATCATTTTTTATTTACTATTTCTAAATAAAAGTTAAATACTTTCTCCCTAAACAAATATAATAAAATAGTCCAAGTGGAAAATCCAAAATGGGATCAATAATTATTTTTATTGCTCATTATCGAGGATAACTCAATATTTTGTTATAAATAGGAGGGTTTCCATTCATTATTCACTTTTGATTATTTTCATTGTTGCACTCACTGTTGTAACTCTGATTACTTCTATTGCCGCACATCATATTTTTGCTAGGTTTATGCATTATAGAGGAGAGAGACTCTACGGAAGTTGAAGACGTTTGAGGATAGCCAAAAGCCCATCCCATAGAGGGGGACTAGTAACATATATTTGTTCCCTTCACAAGTGTTATAATAAAATCATTCTTTACATATCTAGTTTCCATTGGATGTTTTGGGGTTATTACTCTTTATTTCACTATTTAACTATGATTGCAACATAGATCAGAATTTTGACAGGTTTTGCTTCTATCAATAGCTGCAAATATACATTGTTTAGCAGTCATTTCTTTTGTTGATATCATTTGTCATCCACAATCTTAAGTGGGTTCTTTTCGTACATCATTGAGAAGAAAACACTACAACAAATTGGTGACTCCACTGGGTTTTATACTTGAGATCCAGAAAGTTGGGTGACCTTTGGTATTCAACTTAGGATTTCTTCTTTTTTACAATTCTATTAATGGTTCCTAGTGTTTTAACCCTAGATCTGATAAATTTCTAACTTCTGTAAGCTTTCTAGTCGTTTTGTAGGTCACAGGAACTAGTCACGAAAAAGGTAGCATTTTTTTTTTCTGAAATTTGCAGACGAGAAGTCCCAAAGCAGAAATCAAAATTTTCAGCCCAAAAGGTGCAACATGGGCTCCAGAATGCATATTTCTGCCTAAAAAGTGTGATTTCATAAAAAAACAGGCTAGAACCTGCAATTTCTGGGTTTTAGGGTTTCTCTTAGATCTATTTCTAGGTTTTGCAGAGAGATGTTTGCTGGGTGTCTGACCTCTGTCTCATCCCACTTATGCATTGATCCATTTTGTTTTACTCATCAAAGTCAAATTTAGCCTTCCTTATGGCTTCTAGTACACTTTCGCCTTCTAGGAGGAGTTTAGCTGAGTGAGAAGTCTGAGTTTCTACAACACTTTCAGCCACATTTTCTAGATCTGTAACCTTTTGTTTCATATCTAATAAGACAAGTTGCTACCATCCATAGTTTCACATTTATACTTGTTTGGTCATTCCCTTGGGGTCCCATCGGTCACCCTAGGTGTTTCACCCATCTCCCTATGTTTTTACAGCGATCTTCCCCTATAGCTTTTTGTTGTTGTTGTTGCACCACTTTCAAGCAACTTAGAGTCACTTGATCCCAATCACACCAACATTCAGATCTCTTGACTATTTTAGTGTATTTTCCATTGGTTTAGCCACCTAGCAGTATAGTGTTTGCAAAGCCAGTTTGGGTGGGGTTTAATTAATTGTTTCATTGTTTATTTTCTGTTATTGATTTCAGTTTATTTGCAGCAAACTTTTTTCTTTTTTTACACACACGATTTGGACTTAATAAATTAATACACTTACACACACATGCACACCTTAAGTGAAGGGTGCTTGGTTTACATCGCCAAGCCAAGACTTAACATAATAAATTTATCTCACTACATCAGAGACAGAAGATATATTGTTGATCTCCCTTCACCATTTCCATGTTTTGTGTGTCCTTCGACCATTGTGCCACCAAGGCATACGTCACGAAGACTATTAGGCCTTCACCCCCAGCTTTTGCTTGGGCATATTACTCCCCCCCATTAGGTTCGAGTTCATAGCCCTCTGAGTCCCCATCTCGACTCTTCTCCTAGTCCTTCTGATTCCTCATCTGATTATGAACCTCCTTCACCACATATCATCACCATGTCTGTACCCACAGCTGGTGTAGGAACCCAACCTGGTGGTGGTTCTGGTTCTACACCGGTAATCACATCAGGCGGAACAGTCTCAGGAACTATTCAGGCAGCCCCCATGCTCCATTTTATGGTTGGGTTAAGTCTATCGGATCTTAACTAGTTGATAAACAATCACATACACCATGATGCTAGTTGGCCCTCTATGTCGACTAAGCTTCCCTCATACATCCCAAAGTTTGAGGGTATTGTTGGAGAGGATCCTACCAACCATGTCCGATCCTTCCACATGTGGTGTTTGTCCAACTCCATAACCTATGACTCCATTCGTCTTCAACTCTTCCAACGTACGATCACTGGAGACGCTACAAAAAGGTATGTAGACTAGCCCTCTACCTCTCATTCCATTTTTGCAATGCTTGCTAAAGTGTTCTTATCATATTTCCAGTTACCTCTCCATCAATCCTCTGCTACTCGCCTTTCAGACCATGTTCAAGAGTGACGTTGAAGGAGGAGCGCATGTCGTGCCCTGCATTTCAAACACTGTGTTTATCTAGATTGGTTTCTGATGAGCCCTTTATCCCCCCTCAGGAAAGATGTTGCATCCCATTTTCCTCAGACCGAGGAAGAAGCTCTCTAGACTGCTTTAAGATATGATCTGATTTATGCTCAATCAGGTTATGTCTATACCATTATTCCAGACCTCCCTCATCCTAGCAGTGCTAGTGCATTGGGGGCATCTCACACTGCCGATGGTATCGTTGGATCCATTTCACACTCTTCGCCATATTCTTAGCATAGTTATGGCTACCCATAGGGGGACACTAGTTCCTCCAACATTTATGCCCCTCCTACTAGCAACATGTTTCCAAGACCCCAACCTATCTACCAAACTATTGCTCCTTCTTATGCATAACCTGGCACTCCAGCCCCTCAAGCATTAGTGTTGTAGCCTCCCATGCATCCTCAGCCCCAGCAACCACCACCCCCTCAGGGTCGTGTTTTTCGTAGCAGAGTGATACCAATCCCCAGAATTCAAAGAAAAATAATAAGGGGAAGGGTAACAAGGGTAACCAGGGTAACCAAGGTAATCAACCTAGTGAACCCCATGGGAACCAGCCTAACACCAACAACTAGCAACATGGCGACCAGCCCAAGAAAAAAAAGGTTATTTGTATGAATAAGCCTTGTGCGTGTTGTGGTGTACATGGCCACTATACACATGAGTGTCCTCTTTTATCCCAGATGCACCGAATGTGGGAAGCTCAAGAAGCTTCTCGAAGTCAACAATCACCTCAGAATCCTATGCCACCTCAACCAACCATGCTCACAAATCCTTTCCCTCAACAAGAATTTATTGTTGCTCAACCCCAGCCAAGTCAAGCAGCACACCTCCCCCAACCTTCTGGTCTCAGTGACTACCAAATCTTGATGATGAACTCTGATGAGGTTAGCCCCTCCAATATTAAGCCACAAACTTGGTCGCATCAATATGACAAGCCCTCCACTTCGTCAGTTGTTGAGTCCAAAACCAAAGTGTCTATTGAGCTTCTTACTGTTATCACTCCTTCGGGTCTCCAAGGCTGAGGAAGATTCCAGCTGAGGTAACCACAAACCAACCTTTTGACTTGGTATCTAGCCCAACCAAGCTGGAGAGGGCTCTCTCCATAAAATCATAGCCAAGAGGGCTAGATGAATTAGGGTTTTAGGCTAGTTATGATGTGAAGAATGGTTTGATTGTTTGAAATTGGGTTGTTGGATGAGGATTAGGTCAAAGAGATTAGGTCAGGGCCAATAAGGGTATGATTATAGACATCTAATGGAGCAAGGTAGGTAGACACTAAAAAACTTTAAAGTTCTTGAGTGAGATGGATTAGACTGGTGAGGTGCTAAAAAGAGCAACACAAGCATGTATTCTTTCTAAACTGAAGAAAATGGACAAATTATGAAGATTTCCCCAAAACAAAGCATGTAAGGTGTATTATGCTGTTATGAAACCATCTCAAGAAAAGATAGAAAAGATAGATCAACGCCTTAGAATTCAGCCTCTTTGAGGGGGCAACCTCCTTTACATTACATAAATGAACAATTCTTGGATGATTCAAATGACAAAACCTCCTTTCTATATATAGGAGTCTAAGGAGTCACAATATAACCCAGCCGACCTAACAATAATAATATGAAGCCACAATAGTAACATTAGTGGGCTTATATGGGGTACAATAGTAACAATATGGGCACTATGTGGGTACATCAATGTAATAAGTGGGTTGTACTAATAACAATAAGGGTTACACTAGTAGTATAGGGGCCTAACATCTGCTCATCAACTTGAAAATCAACATATCATAGAAGTGAAATGAAACATGAGAGTAAAAAACATTCAAACATATGAAACATAAGAAGAAACTATGTCAAAATGCCATACCATAAGTATTCCATGAAAATAGTTGCAACTCATTCATTAAATTTCTGCCAAATATTGATTACACTAGTGTCTCTAATCAATACAACAACATCCAACTAGTTCCAATGAGTGAAAAAACTGAAAAACTACAAGATATAGGCCTCAAATAAACCCCTCCCAAACTTAGTTGTCAAATCCACGAGGGGAGGAGCAGTTCCACCAAAATCTGAATTGATATCTAGAGTATAGGGTCGTCAAAGTGACTCATCCCTAATTACAATGAAACTAATTCATTTGACTTTCATGATAACATTTACATAATGAATTTACCCCAAGGTAACTTATCCACATGAAATTTACATTTACCTTCATTAATTACATAGGTAAAATCATAATTTCCCAAGATGAAAATCAAATTTGTAGTGAAAACTCAGAAAAATCAGAAAACTGCTCAATGTGCAGTGCTAGTGCCAGTTGCGCCCTCCATCTTGCAGCTGAGTTTTAGATGGGTTCTCGGTGTCCAAACTAGGCTCAAGATGGCTTGTTGGAAAGATTATCCTATCTAATTTCCATATATGTCTTTATTTTGCAGAATGGATTTGATTTTCCCTACCAAAAAGTATTTCTCCCAAGACTTCTTAGTGCGCAAAGCCAAGGGAGAAAGGAGGCATAACTGTGGTTTTTTAGTGTTTTTTACTTTTTCACCTGCCAGTTGGACCAAACAAGCTTAGAAAAGTTGTTTTCTTGCATGTAGTCATCATTATGAATCTGATGGTGCTCTCATTTTGGCCAAAATATGCCTCAAACAAAACCACAACACCTAGGGCACTGCACATCTAGCATTTCAGTTGTCATAAATTTGCCTGCAAATGAACAAAACTTCAAAAATTTGCCCAAAATTTGTTAAAATTTGCTAAATGATGACTGATGGTAAGGGTTATACATGGAGTGAGGCTTTGGCAAGTATATCATGCCTCCTTTTCTCTTCTTGCATGATTAGGGTTTCAATTTTGGCATTTGCCCTTATAAACTTTGACCTAACAATCTTGTTCCTCATGGCATAATTCTTTTCCATCTTTCTCTGAATGTCATTGTCTTTGTTGGCCTTGTCAAGGAGCTTCTCCAAATGCTGGTTTACCCTCTTAAGTCACTTCTCTAATTTCTCATTAATTATGATGGAAAATTGTTCATTCATTGTAACCTGATTTGCAAGTTCAGCCTTGATCCACGAGGATCTTGTCAGATTAGTTGCACAGGTTCATCGTCAGTGTATAGTGTCATCATCAACAATTTAGTCTGATGTCATTCAGTTTTGACAGTGTTATTTATGGTTCAGGTTGATCAGGTGATGTTTATGGTTTTTCATGGTGTTCAGTTGATGTGGTGCTGTACCTAGCTGTCGACATGTGGTTGTCATCAGTTCCTCTAGGATTTGGTGTCAACATGAGTTTGTGGTCCACTTTACAGGGTTTTATGTCAACGTGGGTTTATCATCCATATTAGGGTTTGGTTATCGTCATCATGTGATGAATGTTGCAAATGTCACTCTAAGACAATTTGATGTAAAAGGTTATTTTTTTACCTAATCGAAACCTAATCCTAAAAATCTAACCTAAATACCTAAACACTAGTCCTAAACCCATCAAACATGGTATATTCCAACTCTATGTATTAAAAAAAATCAAAAAATACATAAAAACTTATTTACCTAAGTCTAAAACCCTTTTTATTAGCTCTTGGCTATTGAAAACAACATATAAAACATTACAAATTAAAACAACTACCCCTAACTGCCACTTCTCACCACAGTGAAGTAAACAACATGTGAGCGGAGATGTGAAAAATTGTCAGGGTTTTCATAATCCACTAGTTCCTAACCATAGCAAGGTTCTAAACTACAGTTATTACATGTGAATAGAGCATAGGAGTTAACCATCGGCTTGGAGCTAACCGCGGGCCCTCACCGCAGCGTAACACAACATGTGAATAGTCAAGCAGAGTTTAGTCTAACCGTAACTGCATCGGAGGAAAGCCACTAGGGTAAGCCACGACGATAAGGAGAAATGTGGGCACATGTAAACAGTCAGTGCAATGATCACCGAACCCGCCAGGGAAGACCACGGAGGTGACAGTTGATGGTTAGACTGCCACCTATTCACATGGGTGGTCAACCTCCTCCACTCAGTTAGTAAGCCGCCAGTGGTTCTGTTACAATATAATGTTATTTTTGGGTTTTGAAATTAAGTTCTAATTATGTTAATTCGAGGACCATGTAACAGCTCACCTAGGTGTCCTTTTACAACTAGACCAAGGCCTAAAAATCCAAAAATAAGCCAATTCATGCCAAGTTTAGGCTAGAGGACATTTGAATGTACCTGTAGGCCTATAAGAGGTAACTTTTGTTCATTGAAGTGAATATTGGAGATTTTGGTTTTTGTATGCAGATTCTGGAAGTGAAAATTTGTTTTGTTTCTAGTGTAATAGGAGCATCCGAAGTTGGAATTGGGAATCGTGATAGGCATTGGAAAGATGCTTTAGAGAGATTCATTTTGATAGTGATCAAAAGTGACTGCATGCACATTCAATCTAGTCTATTCTCTGTGTAATCAAACTCCTTAGCTTCAATCCTAACAAATCAGTCACCGATCTTTAAAGCGGACCCGGAGACATAGTCCATTAGGGACAAACTCCATAATCAAATTTTCTATATGGTATCACTATGTTTTTATTATTTTCACTTCTATTATGCATCTTTATTATGTTTAATCAGCTATTGTAAAGTCTTTCTTCTCAAGCAGTTTCCTCGATTTCTGCACTTTCAATTAACAATCAATTCAATAATGGCTAATCAATTCTACATCAGTTTTAACTTGTGATCATTTCAGACCATATAATTTGGTATCAAAGAAGGTTGTGTTTGTATAATTTTCCATTGAGTGTTAACCAAATCAAAATTCGCAATGAGGAGAAGGAATCCTTGAGCAAATTGATCCAGAGATTGGAAAGTGACGAGTCATTCATAAGTCAACCATGTCAAGATCTAATGCAGGTGAAAACACTAAAACTAAGATGAGTGAAGAATAGTTTCAGTAAGTATTCTTGACTCTGCAGTAGATGTTGGGAGAACTGTACAAAGACAAGAAGACGAGATATGTAGCTTCTTCTTCAAAGACATCAAATAAGGAAAAAGGTAAAGGCAAGGATGATAAACCACCTTCACCTCCATCATCTCCATCATCATCTTCTTCTTCTTCTTCCAGTGTAGAATCTGAAACAGAAAAGAAACTAAAGAAAACATCTCTTTTGAAACTTGATGTAAAATTTGAGTTACCTATTTATGATGGCGAAATGAATCCTCGAATGTTAGATAACTGGATTAAGCAGTTAGAAGTGTATTGTTGTATTCAGAACATTTTTAATGATAAAATGAAAATTCAGTTAGCTACACTTAGAATGGGGGGAACAACTTTAATATGGTCGGAAAGTAAAACTCAGATAGATGTAAATCATAAAGGAAAAGTCAGCTCTTCATGGTCTAAGTTCTTAAAAGCTCTTAGGTAACAATTCTATCCTTTAGGATACATGCAGAAAGTTGTTATCAATTAGCAACATCTGAGGCAAGGTAAAGGGTAGAGTGTTCAGGAGTTTACTCAGGAGCTCAGAAAGAAAGCATTGGTGCTTGGTATTTCACTGGATGCACAAGAAACTTTGTTAAAATACATCAGTAGTTTACATTCATATTTGCAGCATACGTTATTGATGTTTAATCCTAATGATTTTTATGGTGTGTTTAGGCCATACATATTGAATCAGATGGCAGACCATTCAATTTTTCATCGCAATCATCCAAAGAGTTGGAAAGCAAATATTCCAATGACAATAAAGGAAGAACAATTCGAAGAGAAAGAAATCAGCGATAGCTCAGAAGGAAAGACCTATTTGTTGTCATTGCTAAAGAATCGGTCATGATGAATCTAAGTGTTGGAAACTTCATCCAAAACTTAAGCCCAAAAAGTTCCTTAAGGAGAAGGATGAAAAGAAGGCCATTGCAGCAGTCCAGCAAGATCTAGGTTCAGATTCAGGTGATGAAAGGAGGATAACCACTATGGTTATGATAGGTAAAACTTCTAACACTGGTTCAAGTTCAAAAACTATTGCATATTCATCAAACATAAATCCTTCAAATGAGGATAAAAGAGTTGAATTGTTTAACATAAGGATAACTTCTAAGCACATAAAGATAGATACAAGTTTTGAAAGTGGATCACAGACAAATTTAATCTCTGAATATTTAGTTAAAAGTTTGGGTTTGGAAACACAGAATCATCTAAGACCTTACCCATTAGGATGGCTAAATGAATCAACTCAGATAAAAATCACCAAACAGTGTCGATTAAGATTTTCCATTACAACTAATTACATTGATGAAGTGGAATTAGATGTGGTTCCAATAGACATATGTGGAGTTGTCTTAGGAAGTCCTTATCTTTATGATTGTGATGCAGCATTTTACAAGAGAGAACATAAATATCACCTTAAGAAAGATGGGGTTGAATTTATTGTCATGGCATATAAAAGTAAAATTCATTTGAATATTAATGTTAATCAAATGAAGTAATTAATAAGTTCAAATAAAAGATTTGTAATCATGTGTGTAAAGGAACAACATAAAAATCAACATGATGTTTGTTCAGGTTATGAATCTCAACTTAATGATAGTTTGATCAAAGAGATAGAAACTATTCCAGTTCTATGTAAAACCAAACATCTTACTCATAAGAAGGGAATACAACATGAATTATAGTTTGTGCCTAAAGCTCCTCTTCCTAATGTTAGAATGAATCAATTCAATTCAAGTTTGGAAATTAATAGTTACAGGGATACAGGTCAGTATTGGGGAAAGTCAATGTTCAATTTCTCTTATATTGTGTCACCATTTCATGTTTCGAACAATTTGGAAACCTCTTTTCAAGTGGAGAGGAAACCTATTTGTTCTCATATCAAAGCCTTCTCTAAAGTAGTGTCAAAGTGTCTAAGGGAAACTTATGCATCATGGGAAAGTGCTAATCAATGGAAACATCATTTAATGAATAAGGGAAAAGTGATTCAAATAGATCAACAACTAACTCAATTCTTTCAAAGACAAACTAATTGCAGAAATTGCCACCTTATAGTTTTATGGGTTTATGGAAGCAAGTTCACTTAGTAATCAGGAATCAGGAAAGTATGTCAAGTTAAGTAGTTGGTTTGATGTCAAGAATATCTTGGATTGTCTCTATTATTCCAAAAAATAGATTGTTAATACATGTCAATGGTATTGAACAACATCCTGTAGAGATTGTTTTCGAAGATGATCATGAATCACTAACTCATGGTTCTTCATGGAAATAAATCAATTGCGATGTTCATAATAGGTTTTTGACCATCGTAGCAAGTTGTTAATACTGCAGAAGGATGGAATAGGTCACCGAATCAAAATGTGCCATGGTCAGCATCATCAGGGTCATCACTTATAGGTGATTGATCGAATATACTGGTACATCATCAGGTCAAGGTGGAAAATGAGGGAGCTCTACCCTCATCGGCTATTTGTTTAGTCAAACTTTTGTGGTCCAAAAGATTTCAAGTGGAGAGGATTGATCGAAGAGAATCTCTTCATATCAGTTGCACAAGTTCATCATCAATGCATAGTGTCATCGTCAGCAATTCAGTCCGGTGTCATTCAGTTTCGACAGTGTTGTTTATGGTTCAAGTTGTGTAGGTTATGTTTATGGTTTTTCATGGTGTTCAGTTGATGTGGTGTTGTACCTGGATGTCGACATGTGGTTGTCATCAGTTCCACCAGGATTTCGTGTCGACATGAGTTTGTCATCCAATTTACAAGGTTTTGTGTCAACGTGGGTTTGTCATCCATATTATGGTTTGGTTGTTGTCATCATGTGACGAATGTCGCAAATGTCACTCTGAGACAATTTGATGTAAAAGGTTATTTTTTTACCTAATCCAAACATAATCCTAAATACCTAACCTAAATACCTAAACACTAGTCCTAAACCAGTCAAACATGTTATATTCCAACTCTATGTATTAAAACAAATCAAAAAATCCATAAAAACCTATTTGCTTAAGTCTAAAACCCTTTATATTAGCTCTCGGCTATTGCAAAAAACATATAAAACATTACAAATTAAAAGAACTATCCCTAACCACCACTTCTCACCATGGCGGAGTAAACAACATGTGAGTGGAGATGTGAAAAACTATCAAGATTTTCATAAGCTGCCAATTCCTAACCGCAGCGAGGTTCTAAACCATGGTGATTACATGTGAACAAAGCATAGGAATTAACCTTCGGCTTGCAGCTAACTGTGGGCCCTCACCACAGCGTAACGCAACATGTGAAAAGTGAAGCGAAGTTCAGTCTAACTGTAACCGTGTCAGAGGAAAGCCACCAGGGTAAGCCGCGATGGTCAAGAGAAATGTGGGCACATGCAAATAGTCAGAGCAATGATCGCCAAAACCATCAGGGAAGACCACGAAGGTGGCAGTTGGTGGTTAGACCGCCACCTATTCACATGGGTAGTCAACATCCTCCACCCAGTCAGTAAGCTACCAACGGTTTTGTTATAATATAATGTTATTTTTGGATTTTTGAAATTAAATTCTGGTTATGTTAATTCGAGGACCATGTAACCGCTCACCTAGGTGTCCTTTCACAACTAGACTGAGGCCCAAGAACCCAAAAATAAGCCAATTCATGCCAATTTTAGGCCAGAGGAGGTTTGAATGTACCTATAGGCCTATAAGAGGTGGTTTTTGTTCATTGAAGTGGATATTGGACTTTGGTTTTTGTGTGCAGATTCTGGAAGTGAGAGGTTGTTTTGTTTTTAGTGTAACAAGAGCATCTGAAGTCAAAATCAGGAACCGTGATAGGTGTTGGAAATATGGTTCAGAGAGATTCCTTTTGACAATGATTAGAAGTGCTTGTGTGCACATTTAGCCTGGTCTATTCTCTGTGTAATCGAACTCCTTGGTTTCAATCCTAATAAAGTGATCGCCCATCTTGAAAGTGGACCCGAAGATGTAGTCCATCAAGGACGAACTCTATAATCAACTTTGTTGTCTGGTATCGTTGTGTTTTTATTATTTTCACTTATGTTATGCATCCTTCTTTTGTTTAATTAGATGTCATAAAGTATTTCTTATCAAGCAGTTTCCTAGATTTCTGCACTTTCAGTTAACGATCAATTCAATAATGGCTAATGTTGGAGAGATAAATCCCCTCTACGGATAGAGGCAATCCCTACTAGCCCAGAACGGGTCTAGAAACAATCAATCAATGCTACTATGCAAGCTCCTAGTTGCAATTAAAAAGTGGGCAATGAACACCTACTTGGATTCCAGCGCTATT